>JAOUZG010050968.1:981684-1053650 GCA_026289955.1 Argiope argentata
TATATATATATATATTCAATTTATGTAGTGAATATATTCAATTTATGTAGTGAACATAAAACTTCAATGCCGGACTACTCTGCTTTCAGTTCTTAGTTTTATTTAAAGACATGGTTGGATTGAGTAAAGAGGTCTTTATATTAATTGAAGTTTTATCATTTCCACTTTAATTGAAAACTGAATTTTGCGAGAACTGACAGAAAATCAGGGAGAGATGCGGAGTTCAAGGATAGGACTGCTTAAGACCTATATAATAGTATAAGTTAATTATATGACTATCGAAATTTGAAGCATAAAAATATTTTGATGAAAAACTTATTATGAGACCATTTTATAAATAAAAAAATTGGTTGAACCCTTTAGTCAGAATTAATATTGGTGAACCGGCTGGTCGCCAAAGGTGGCTAGTAATATATAAAGTATTCTTTAAGCAATTCTTAAAAGTATTTTCAGCTTTTGAAGTAGTTTTTAAAAGACCCAACAGAATTTATTAGAAAAGGAAGGAGTTAATGCGTATCAAATGCATGATTACTGATTCCAATACTGTATTCATTGTTTCAATGATCATGTGGGAAAGAGTTTTTATAAATGAAAGATCTTTCAGGTTGTATATGGATTATGGATTTGTTTGGTCCTTCTTTCTTAATCTTCACCAAAAAGATAGGGGAAGAACTCTTCGCTCTAAAGTTTTTAAGATGGTCATGCTCTATAATTGAAAGTTTAATTTTTAAAAATTATTTCTTAATTTCTTTTTTTCTATGATTTCCTGGGATTCTTTTGTTAATTTTCTTAATAATAAAAATGATCTGCTGGATCTTATGATAAGATGTATTTCTTTCTTATGCTCAGATATCTCGATTATTTTCTTTCTCGCGTTCTTGATGAAATCATTTCTCGATTATCGATTGATAAGATATCTCGATTATTTTCTTGATGAAATCATTTCTGTAGACCTTTTAAGTTTGGTGAACTGACGGCATATTTCTTGGAGAATAATGTTATAATCGTCTAACAACTTTCAATTGATAGCTGGGTTGGACGTTTTCGTGGTTCGTGTCTCCATATGTCCCATTTTTTTAATACTTGAAATCTATTTACCAACTCAGTGTATTTACTTTCATCTGTTTGTTTCCTCTTAGCAGCATTGCATTTTGAAATTGTCTGGTATTCGTCTCCCCATTTGCTCTATTCAGGAATAATTTCAGTGTCTAAAGTTTCCCTTCTGTTATTATTATAGTAATTATGAAATTTATATGGCTGGTATATTGCATCAAGACGCTCTTTATTTCTATGTATTTTGTTGTGCTTCTTTTGTCTACGGTCCCGGTCTTAAAATAAATTTAAAAAAATGTTTTCTATCGGCTGATATAGAGTTCGGTGGTAACTTCTTGTGCAATTGTCTTTCTCCATTGCTGAAAATAAAAAATAGCAGTAAAAATGAGGATCGAGTTTATTTTTTTGAAAGAAAAATCACGTGATTATAGCTAAATAATGAGTTTTTTAGGAGCTCCATAAAAATACTTATATAGATAGATTAACAAAAATTGGGTAAAAGGAGCAAACTAATGAATGGTAACCAAATAAACATCAAAACAAAATAAATTTTCCACAATATCTAACCTATTTCCGTTTCTAAAGATGCACTGCTGATAAAAGCTCTTCGTATATACCTTTTAGCATCGAATGGGAAATTAATCGTTCTAATCAATTTGCAGCCACGTTATTAATCGTCAGACATTGTTTATTGCCATGGTATCGATAAACCGAGTTTTTCAAAAATTGATATTGAAAATTTGATTTTTCCGAAATACCGATCCTCCCCCCACACACACAATAAGCACATGCGCCAAAATACTGTTCTTTTATATTTGATGTTTCATTACTCGACTGGAAAGACACCACTCAGAGTTTTCTTCTTTTTTTTCCCTTAAGTATTTTTCTTTTCGGAGAAACGTGAAAGCTATAACTTTGATTGAGGAGGATTTTCAACCTTTGTGAAAACTTAACGAAAAATCACAATTAAAGTAAATCATGGAAAGATAATTGTTTGCTCTTAAAATTTATAATCACATAATTTTTATACGATAGTTATTTCGGTTGTTATTGGCGAAAAATTTAGCAAAAATTATGCTTGTCTTATTATTTGATTATTTTAAGGAATAATTAATTTTGAAAATAAAATAGTTAGCATATAAATGTATCCTGGAATCTCTAATGTATGATTTAAGATTCCAATTTGTTTGTTTTTTCTAATTTTTTTAAAATCACGAACCTTAAAATTTTAATATTTATCTTTTTAGAAGAACTGCTTATTTTTTTTAACTGTGCACAATTTAAGGTAATGTATGCTCTATAAATGTAAGCTGAGCCCTTTGAAACAGATTTTTCTCATCTAATTTTTAATTTATTTAAAACTGTATGCGCGTTTTTTCCCTTTTTGTTTAACAACAAATCATTTAAATTCCAACATAAATCCTATTTGCACATAGAAGTGAATTTAAAAACAACAACAACAACAAAAAACTCTCAAAAGTTTTTAGCCGTATATTGAATTATTCTTTTTATCTTTTTCAGGTAGGAGCACTTTTTATGCAGAGCAAGAAACTCATGTGCTGGCAAATTGATTAATTGTGTTGCCTATTGACAGCTTTATGGCGAGCCCATTACGTATACATAATGCTTTATCTCTTAAAAAACTTACTCAGAGTAAAGTTGCCATACTTTTATGGCAACAAAACATACATTTAATTCAAAAGTTCCATCTTGGGACGGAATATTTTGCATTCACAAAGGAGAGTTGGAATGGCATAATAGATGAAGTGAAAGCCCAGATATTGAAGCTTCAGTTAGGTAAATCATCAGAACAAGAATTGGAGCTTTTAATAAAACCCATAGGTTTCGAAATAGTAAGATGGTTGGGCTATCATGACCAAACTTTTTTTCATAAGGCTAAAAATTATATTCATTGTTTAGATGTGCTTAGCTGGTTCTCAGATGGAACTATTAACTATAAGAAAACAGCCGAAAACATTGTGCGGTTGAAGCTATTTGAAAATTCTTTCCTTTACTGGTACTCTTGTGAGTTTTGTTTAGTAGACGACATTGAAAATGCATATCAAAAATTAGAGGAAAAAGAGAAGTCTTCAATTAGAATAAGACTCAAATATAACACCCCTCATGATAAGATACTTCACCACTGGACTGGCCCTTATCAAAGGTCCGTGAATGAGCATGAAATGAGTAACTCCGCCTTCGTTAATGCTGCTAGGAAAGGTAATGTAGTAGCTACACGATATTTTTTCCCAAAATTAAAGAACGGTAAAAGCGAATCAATTGCTCAAGTTTTCGAAGGCTTGGCAGCTGAAGATGTCTCTGGCATTTCTATTGGATCTACTTTTTGCTCACTTGGACATAATCGGGATGTTACAGACTACTTAATAACTAAGTTGAATTTTGAAGAATTTGTACAGTTTTTTGAAAGATATCGCAAACATATTGTTAATTGCTACAAAGATTGGCACCGACAAAACAAGTTCTTTACAATTTTGAAAATAGTAAGGTCTGTACTTCTTCCAGAATTTTATACTAATTTATTATCCGAATTAGCTAGCGATATGAATTCCGTAATGTTTAACTATTCAAACTTTTTCAAAGAATTTTTTTTATATAGTCCAATGGCAAATGGAACTTTGGATTTAAGTACACAACATCCAAATAACTTTTTTGTAACCCAGCTTTTTCTTGCTGGTGACATTGAAAACATTATATTTGTCCTTAGAAATGTAAATTCTGACACGAAAGAACAACTTTTCACTTGCGAGGCGGGATTTTATATTTGTCTTTGTCTATTACATAAAAAGGATTGGGCTTTACTTAATTTATTTATCATGGAATGTGGGTTGCCAATAGATGTTAGATCAACAATTCCCGAAAGATTTGAGTTATATCTTACCACAAATTTTAACTCAGAATTCATAGAAAATTTAAATGATAATCTGAGCACATTCTTTGATATGCTAAAACCGGCTGTGAAAATTGATCACAGTATGTAAAATCTGAGGATTAGTAGTTCACAAAATTAGAGAGAGAGAGAGAGTAGATTAGATAATTTTTTAAAAAACTGATACTCAAAATTTATATCTAATATAAACTAGAGGGATATAAATATGATTTTTGCTTAGCGGATTGGTTAAGAGAAGCTCTGCAAAATCGATTTGCTGCATAATGTTCGTTTTGTAAGAAGTTATCTTCTTTACTTTGGGGGAAACAAGCACATATTTATCATTCCAAAGAAATAAAGTGTTCAAAATTGCGGGAAAGAATCATAATTGATTTTGGATTTGTTGAAACTTGTTCTTTCCAATTCGGTTGAAAATATAGTTTGTGAAAGTACTCTAAATGCTTTTGATAACATAAAGAAATACATAGATTTCAAAAAAAAAGTTTTCTTGGATCTACCACTAGTGATAACTTTATAAATGTTACTCAGGATAAGTTGATTTTTAATACGCTTCTGTTGCTAATATTCTTTACTTATTTTTTTAATAAATTCGGACATCTGAACAAATGGTGCCTGTCTTATGTGAAAATCCTTTCATTTTTATTAGAAAATTGATAAAAACATTGTCAAAAGAAGCATAGGTGAAAAAACATTCAACACTTTTTTTTTTGACAAACCTTGATGATCCTAAAAATCTTTGAGAAAAAATGCCGATATTGGAATAGTGACTAACAATCAACTTTATTCCTAGTGGAATTACTGAAAATGAAAATAAAAGGCTATTTTAACTGAGTATTTTATATTTGTGATTACTATCAAAACTATTTGAACGCATATCCAAAAATTTTAATGTTTATAAAGCTGCATCTTGTTTAAATTCATATTTGTTTAAGAATATTGTCTTTCCCTCTTATTAAAAGTATGATGTATTGTTATTCCGTTATAAATAACAAATGAGTACTATTTTCACCTTTCCTCTCTCTCTCTCTCTCTCTCTCTCTTTTGTATATAAGTATTGGAAAATGCAGGGAAAACACAAGAATTTCCCCCCAAAATTTTAGTGGCAACCCTGATAAATGAATGGGATCTATATCTTCAACTATCATATATAATTTTTTTTTTTGTTTCGAGTGGATATGATTAATTTTCACGAATAATTGCTTGCAAATAGCCGGCCAAGTCTTCTTCCGCCCACCGACTCTAATCTGTGAGTGAGGGAAGGCGGCAGGAAAACAGTATTAATAAAAATTTCTTCCCTTGTTTGCAATACCTTTTTTTTACTATTGTTACAAGTATTATTACAAGTAATATTAATACTATTGTTTATTATTGTTACAAGTATTATTAAATAAATGCATAATTTCTGTATAAAATTGAAATTTCTGTATACAATTAATATTTTTGTATGGGCTAACAATTTAAATGTGATTGAAATATTAAATAAATGTATAATGTAATTGATATTTCCGTTCATAATTGATATTTCTGTCTGTATTTAATATTTCGATATGCGCTTATAATTTAAATGTGATTGGAATATTAAGTAAATGTATAATGTAATTGATATTTCTGTATAAAATTGAAATTTCTTTATACAATTTATATTTCTGTATGGGCAACAATTTAAATGCAATTGTAATATTAAATAAATGTATAATGTAATTGATATTTCCGTTCATAATTGATATTTCTATCTGTATTTAATATTTCGATATGCGCTTATAATTTAAATGTGATTGGAATATTAAGTAAATGTATAATGTAATTGATATTTCTGTATAAAATTGAAATTTCTTTATACAATTAATATTTCTGTATGGGTTAACAATTTAAATGTGATAGTAATATTAAATAAATGTATAATGTAACTGATATTTCCATGCATAATTGATATTTCTGTCCGTATTTATTATTTCGATATGCGCTTATAATTTAAATGTGATTTCAATATTAAGTAAATGTATAATGTAATTGATACTTCTGTATGCAATTCATTTAAGCGCTTATAATTTAAGTGTGATTATATTTTATTGGAGTTTAGTGAAATAAAGGTGTTTGTAATGATTTTCTTTGTTCCTCTCTTATTCTGTTGTATAACTTATTTAAGTTGATATTTTTTTCACATCGAAACTTGATTTTCACATGAGTGATCATTTCTTAATCATTACTTTGTGTCTATTACATGCCTTTTGCCTATTGCCCTTCTGAAAGTCTTATTTCAAAGATAATTGCTGGAAAAGAAGTCTATAATATTTTACCAAGGACACTTAGGTAACACTTTTAAATGTTGGCTACAGTATTATTATTTGAAAAGAAGTGTCTATTATTCCATTATAAGTTACCTAAGATTTAACTAATTCTGTATTTACTTGTTTATTTCCATTAATGTATGCATAAGAACTAAAAAAATTTTTTTTAAATCAATTATGTCTGTTTTACAAATTTTAAATATCTTAAAAAAAAATCGCTTCTTTTTTTGATTTTTTGAAAGTACAAATACATTTGGAAACTTAATTAGTAAAAAAAAGTAAGATATTTTGGATAAGAAGCTTTACAAACTTCAAGCAATTATAATACTAAGGTTACTTTTTAATTAAGGTTCAGTTCTTAATACCGTTTTCAATATATACGGGGAATGAATGCCTACAGGCTCTCAGTGGTATATTAACTATCTCTATACTAATATGAAACGTAGGAATTTGCGAACCTCTTCATTTGTTATTAGTTCCGACCTTTTATTTGACAAAATTAACTCGGTAAGTTTTTTTTCTTCTGATTACTGTTCTAATGACACATTTGTATTTTTGTTAAATGAAAATAAACAAATGTTGGTAGAAAATTTTATTTCAATTCAATTCACTTTTTGCTTTAAAATTATTAAATTCCTTTAGATAATAAACAATATGTAAATGAGAATCTCTGTGTTCCAGATACAGATTATTCACTAGACAAAATCAAATTTTTGTCATCTAATAATGTATTTAAAAGAGTACTAAAAAGAAAAAAAATCAATTCTAATTTTCTAAGTCAAAATACCACTTAATTGTATAAGAAGCTTCACAAAATTTTGAATTTGACTTTTATGTATCTAAGTATGTGTTAAAAAATAGTTCATGAAAAATTCATATTTTAAAGTACTTTGCAGGAGGAACTTTCATGCAGAATTTCTTTTTTCTTCTCCTTTAGGAGATCTTTTTAAAAGCTGGAAAAATATGTAGTACTTGCAGATATTTTTAAATCACTCTGTTTTTAGCTCTTAAAATTATTATTTTAAAGCTCTTTAAAGATTTAATGGGAGATGAAAGATTGATATTTTCCGCTTGATTTGAAAGGTGTTTTGTATTAAGAGTAAAACCATAAAGATTATTTTTTAAAAAACTCAAAATTTATCAAGGAAAAAAAAAGGAAATTTTGGTAAGAGTGAAAAAATAATTAAGTTGTTTTCATTCTATTTCCTTATATGATAAAAGAATTTTCGGAATATATATTTCAGAAAAGGTGTTTAAATATATGTTTAAAAGAATTTTCAAAATATCTGTTTAAGAAAAAGTAATTAGATTTTTTTCCTGGAAAAATCTTTCTTAAATTTTTAATAAGTTTTAATATTCTTATTTTTTCACAAGTAAAAAGGTTATTTTTTTTAAAAAAAATAGTCTTATAATATATCGTAAGTGCAATTTTTAGAAATTTATTTTCTAAAATTTTATTTGGCCCAACGGAGGAAAAAAACACACATCAAAGACAGTCAATTTCGTTGGAAACGAAAATTACAATTTTAGATCGCTTAGGAAAAGGAGAAGGATCTACGGCTATTGGAAAACATTTTAATTTAGGTGAATCTACTGTCAGAGCAATTAAAAAGAATGAAGCAGCAATAAGGAAATTGGTCATTTCTGGTACAAAATTAAGCACCAAATTTGCATCGTACACAAGGGATGAATTATTAGAAAGAACGGAAAGAGCCATCGCAATTTGGATTGAGGAACAAGTTCAAAGAAGGATTCCTGTAAGTGGTTATTTTATCCAAGAAAAAGCTCTTCAGTTTTATAAGTCAATGAAACAGTCAGAACCATCAACTTCCACTTCCCAAGGTGGAAAAGAATTTTCAGCTAGCAAAGGATGGTTAACCGGGTTCTTAAAAAAAATGCAGTTCATAATATTAAGATAACAGGGGAGAGTACGACAGCAGATGAAGGAGCAGCAAAAATATTTCCATAGGAACTAGCGAAAATTATTGAAGATGGGGACTATTCTGCTGATCAAGTATTTAACGCTGCTGAAACAGGAGTTAATTGGACAAAAATTGCCTAACCGCACTCGCATCGCAAAGGATGAAAAAACTGCAAGTGGAAGCAAGTAAAGATCGAGTCACCTTATTACTTTGTAGCAATGCATCAGGAGATCGGATGTTGAAACCTCTCTTAATAAATAAATCTCTTAGCCACGTGCCCTCAAAGGTAAAGATTTAAAACAACTGCCCGTGCATTGGATGGCTAACCCGAAAGCCTGGATGACAACAGCTATTTTTACAGAATGGTTCAATAATTGTTTCTTACCAGAAGTGGAAGCCTGTATGAAGAAAAAATCTCTCGATTTTAAAGTTTTGTTAATTGTTGACAACGCAACAAGTCATCCTCAATTAGAACATCCGAGTGTTCAACTAGTATTTCTTCCGCCCGATACAATAAGCCTTATTCAGCCATTAGATCAAGGCATAATTGCAACTTATTATAAATATTATATTAAGATAAAATATTATATTAAGAAAACGTACAAATTCATCTTGAATAAACTAGAAAATGAGTCCTTAACAGTAAAAGATGTGTGGAAACAATTTTCTTTTTTTGATTGCTTAATTCATGTTGCATCTGCTTCCGCTCAAATAAGACCTAGAACTTTAAATTCCTGTTGGAAAAAGATTTGGCCAGCATGTGTAACAGACAATACAACCACTCAAACATCAGATGAAATAATTAATTTGGCACATGAAATTGGAGGAGATTGTTTTAATACCTTCAGCCACGATGACATCGATGAATTACTTGTGGACAATAATATTATTGATTTAACTTTAGATCTAACTGTAGACGGTGTCGTAGGTCTAGAAGGTGATTATGGTAAGGAAGAAAAATCAACTCCCCTCACTGGAAAATTAATTCAAGAAGGTCTTCAACTTTGCAGTAAATTAGAAAATCATTTTCTTATTAATGACCCCAATTCTGAACGAGCCTTTAAATTACAACGTGAGCTGCAGAACTGCATATCTGGATATCGTGAACTATATAAAAAATAAAAAAAATCCTCATCGCAAAGTTTAATTACTGATTACATTGTCAGAAAAGGAAGAGCTACACAGAACGAGAATGAAGTTAGTGAAAATCCGTGGCCTTTACCGCAAATATCTATTGCAGAGACAGTCTCTTCTGATGATGAAGGTGATTTGGATCCACTTCGCAAACGGCGCAAGCCATTATCAGATAGCGATAATGATTAAAAATGTAAAACTATGTGTACTACTTTTCCATAAAATAAAATGAATTAAGGTTTGAATACAAGTTTTTTTAGCTTTTCGTATGAATTTCTTTCAGACATTCGAAGTAATTTATCATGCAGCCCATTTCTTTTCATTTCTGCAATTTTTTTAATGCGGGTTTCAGTTAATTTTAACTAGTTGTTTTGGTTTTATGCTATTTTAGAAAACTAAGGAACGTATCCCTACTTTTTCCGTTCAAATAATGTTTTTTTTAATGCGATTTTTTAATATGCGTTTTTCGGTAGAACGTATCTACCGCATAAAACGAGACCTGACTGTATAAGTTCCAGAAGTAAGATGTAATTTACTGTCAGTAACTTGCTTGATGGATAAGGGTTGTAAAATTAAATCCAATAATAACTATTTTGATTTTTGATAAAGATAATAATTAAGTTACAAACGCATTTAAAATTAACAATAGATTAGAATTATATTTGGAACCATTGTGTAATTCAGTGTCACTTTTCTAAGCAATCCACAAATAATTATCAGATATGGCACTATAGATTATGTCATTTAAATGTTATGTTTAAAATGAAAGATTATAATGATATGAATGATTTTAGATGTGAAACGTGATTTAAGTAAGATAACCAGAAAAACTCATCCTAATGTTGACGTAAATCAAAGTTCTGAAATTCTTGAGTTTATTCATGCTAATCTGTGACTTTTCTGGCATGTATTTTACTTAATTCTCAAAAAATAAAAATGACGTGTTTAATATAATTTCGCAGTTTAAAGACAAATATGAATATCTAATTGACAAAAGAATTAAAAAACTAAGAACTGACAATGGCTTAATTGAAAACGAACAACTTGATATTTATCTTGCTAATTCAGGAATATTTCAAGAAAAAACTATTTCATACAATAGTGAAAGTAACGGTAAGGCCGAAGAGCGAACCTCGCCCATTTAGAAAGGACTAGATCTTTATTATATTAAAGAGAGTTTCCATTAAAATTATGGGCCGAAGCCATCAATTGTTGCACCCAAATGTCTAATGTAACTTCATGTAAAGGAAAGGAAAAAATAGTCCTTGAAATCTGGACAGGTAGAAAACCGAAATTGAACTATCTTAAAAAATTCGTCTGTGTGGCTTATTTTCACGTTCCGAAAGTAATGAGACATAAATTTGTTCGAGGAAAACGTGGTTTAATGCTATGATACGCTACAGAAAGAAAAGGTTATCAAAATTATAACATAAAAAGCCGAAAAATGATAGAAGAAAGATCAGTTAAATTCAATGAATCTTTAAAAGGTAATACTTATTTGGGGAAAACGAAAGCAGAAACTTGGGATATTAATTCAATGCTTGAAACTTCTCCAGTGATATGTGAGATGAATCAAAAAACAAAAAGTGAAATATCTAGTTCAGAAATTCCTACCTAATCGGCAGAGGATGAGAATAGTGATTCATCACTTCTATACCATAGCGGAACTTCGCGTCAGATAGAGGCCGCTATAGGGGATGAAAACGAAATACCAGATGTTAAATCTAGTAGTAATAATATCGTAAATCAGATAAAAATCCGACGTTTGGAAAGGCTCAAATCTAAACAAATGTTAGCTAATGTAGCTCATAAAATTCCGAATATATGCTTAGAGGCGAAAAATAGGGCCGATTGGAAGAACTAGGAAATAGCAATGAAAAATGAATTGGATTCGTTAGATAAACACGAAGTTTGGGAAATAGTTAACAAGCCTATAAAAACAAAATTATTAAAAAGCAAATGGGTTTATTTCTTAAAACAAAATACAAAGTGAGACTTGTAGCAGCAGGTTTTAATCAAATAAAAATTTAAAAAAATTTCCGAGTTTTATTCACCGTTCGTAAATATCGAATCTTTCAGAACGTTAATGGTACATCCATTTAAATTAAATTTATATTTTAAGTTATTTGACGTTAAAACTGCTTATTTATTTAGTAAAATTGAAGAAACTATTTATATGTTACCTTCACCTGGTAATGAAAAATTAATCGGAGATGAAAAAGTTTGTAAGTTGCGAAAGAGCATTTATGGGCTACTACAATGGTAGAAACTGGTATACATAACCATGAAAGGTAAATTAGAAAAATTTGGACTGATGCAACTGGCTTCTGACAATTGCGTGTTCATTAAAACTGTAGGTAAAAATATTTTTATGTTATGTATGTATGTAGATGATTTATCTATCCTTTCTAATAATAATGAAATATATCAAGTGGTTGTAAATAGCATCAAAAGCATAATTGAAGTGCATGAAAACAAAACTGGTATGTTTTTAGGCATAGAAATTGTTAAACATGGAAATGTTATTAGCTTATGTCTGAATAGATTGAATCGTTATTAGTTAAACGAAATCGAGAAAAATGTAAAAGTGTTATAACTCCAATTGTAAAAGAAGAAGATAAGAGTTTCCCTTCCACAAATGAACTAATTGACATGACGATGTATCAAGAATAAATTGGTGAAATTTTATATTTAGCTCATAGATCACGACCTGATTTATCATGTCAGCTCAGGTGTCGTCCTCGTCATCTGACTGCGGTTCAGAATTACGATTTCCGTCTCAAAATAGCCTTATTGTTGCTTTACAAAGGGACGTTAATATAATTAAGCTTAACCAGTTAATTTTTAATGGACATTTGGAAATCCCCGTGAACCACTACGTATTACACGGGGCTTACCGAAGAAGACAACGCATTACATAAAGACATCGCATACAGAACAGCTACTCAAGCATCATATTCGCTTTCACAGCCCCTTTTTACAGGGGGGGGGGGCATTCAATAATATCACAGATAGAACATATGAAGAGCAACCATGCTCGAACCGAGACTCGAAAGTCAGGACGCCCAGATGACGGGGAAGACGCGCTTCACTTGTGCCAGGATGTCGGCAAAGCAGTTAATTTGAGGGGAGGATTTTGAATCCGTAATCGAAATGGAATGATTGCATTCGAAAACTTCGTTTGATACAAACTTCAAAAAGATGACCTGATAATTTCATATACTGATAGAAGCCATTAAACCTACTAGTATATTTGATTACAATATGCTTTCAGTTTCTGAACAATTCTGAGATAGACTATACAAGGAATATTAGCGAGAAACATCTACTTTTCTTTCAATAATTGAAGACTTTTTTGTACTCTAAGAAATATTATGTCCAAATTAATCCTTCTGAAGACCAGACAGAACCATCTCGATAAATAAACCAGTTAATGTAAAAATTTCTCAATTACTTCAGATTCGACCAAGATTTGAAACTGTTTGAATTTGTCTTTTTCTTCAAAGCAAGTTGATTAATTGATTTGATAAACATACTTTTTTTGAAACAACACGAGTGCTGTTAAAGACAGAGTTAATAATATTTCGACGGTACTGAGATAACCTAAACTTTACTTGAACTGATATTCAGGTGTTCACATTTTCGCACCAAAAGACGATTTAGTCTCGGTTTAGTTTAATTCATTTACATTAATGACCCGCTGTAAAGCAACACTTGGGCTATTTTTGGGAAGGACCTTGCAACTTTGAGCCGTAGTCAAACGACGAGGACGACACCTGAGTTGGCACCCCCTCTCCACTCCACACCACACAAGAAAGTTTGGCCCTGAAAGATTTAACGTGCAACTGACCCCCTTACAAAACGGTTCTTCGGTGGAATCGGGTCTCGAACTTGAAACCTTGAGGTTTACTAGCGGAAACCTTACTACCAGGCCACCGCGGCCTTATTTATTCAAGGAGACAGATCCCATGTTCACCAAAACTTTACGAAAGGTGAGCATTCAAAAGAACCCACTGACACCGAACTTCTAATAAAATCTCCAGACTATCACAACTTCTAAATTTAAAATATAGTTCTTTATTTATAGTGCATACATTTCCTTATAAGTTCCTAGTGCTAAAGTTGCATAAAAAAGGCTAATTGGACTATTATGACCCTATTAATTAATATAAGAATTAGATTTTATTGAATATGCTGGATTAATTTTGTGTTTTCAAAGAGTATAAAATAATGTTAGTGTAGGACTTCATTTTTAAAAATTCCAACCGTTGACATAGCACGACAAAGATGGTATTTATTAAAATTCTGCATCGCAGGCGCGTAAAGGAATCCGAAGCATGAATCTGAATTTACACCGGGCTCTTTTAAAGAAGAATTAAAAAAAATATTTATTTGGATATTCATACCTATATTGTCATTCCATATATCATTTTTTATATCACCCATATATGGTTTGGATATTCATGCCCATTTGGATATTCATATCATAAAATGGATATTCACGCCCACCGTCTACCGGATTGAAATTCAAACTTTCCTCTGCTAGTTACTGCAATCAGTCAAGTTAAAAAATATCTTCAATATGATAACAAAGTGAAGAGAAGTGAGAACTCTATCTATATCTATCAGCTTTCGTTGCAAATTTCTTTTAATAGTATTCCACACTTACACAGGGAAGTGTTCCTTTTTTTAAATTTAGGAGATTTCAGACAAGAAACGTTTTGTTCTCAATGATTAGGTAAGTGACGAGGTAATGGATTTTAATGTACTACTAGGTATTTAGTGGGTATCGATTGCGGAAGCAAAATGATTTAAATCCCGCATTATGTATTTTATAATTTTAAAAATTTTACTTAAGCTTTCATTAAAATATACGAATTTTGAATTCAAATATTTTCGAATAAAAATGATGCTGATGTTAATTAGCTGCTCTGATGTAATTTAACGAAATATATCAAGATTCGAAAATTTCGATGTTATCTTTTTTTACTGTTATTTGGTATCGTATTATCCCAATAAGTTTGTTATGGCGATAAGTTAATGAATATTTCCTTTTCAGTACAATGATTTTTTTAATCCCTTTTATATACTTGTTCCAGGTACTCCTTGAAAAAGTACAGTGTAAAAAATTGCTTTCACCTTTGAAAATTATTTGTGAATCTTCTTATATTTTTAAAATTCAGTCTCTCTCTGTAAAAACCATGATTGAAACCGTAAGTTCCACTTTGAATCCATCGGCAGATATTTTTGTTCCTAGCAAAATTCCTAACTTAAAAGATGTAATGAATGGTGATGAATTGAAAAATATTTCTCCTTTTTGGACGATTTCTAAAACAAAGGGTACCAAGAACTACACAGTAAATCAAATGAAAGAAATCGCCAAGCAGCTAGTTAAAGATTACTTGGCTGAAAAGAGAAATCGTGGGGAGAAAACAATCACGAAGCAAGAAATAGTTAAAATCTTTGAAAGAGTGATATTAACTAGTAGTTGTAAAGTTAATCCTAAAGTCATACCCATTGAGTCTCATCTCTCAACGTTTCCCGAAGTAGGAAAATTGAAGAACATAGGAGCGGACATCGAAGCCATCAATTATTGTTCAGGGAAATCGTGTACTTTTGACTTGTCCGTCTTCAAACCTCCGAAGCCTTCCATATTTCTTGCTTCTCTCTATGGACTGTACCGCCACGAGCAAGCTACTCGACCACTGCTTTCTTTAACTTTGCCACCAAACAATTTAGAAGACAATTTGTGGTCTGTAACTCCAAAAGATCTAAGTTTATGGAATCCGCATTGTGCTGAACCATGCACATGTCCACCCATGTTTGGATATTGTATGCCGCCGAATGTTTTGGGCAATCTCTTCAATTTAGATTATAATTGCTCAAAAGATGGAATACATCTCTGTCGATATCCTCCTTCATCAAATGGAAATGAAAGCATATTATTTGACACGAAACCTGACTGCCCAGTAGAGATTGAGTTACTCGAAGACTGTACCGAAAATGAAAGCAAGGGAGAACTTAATTTAGAGTATTGTCTGGAACAGCTAAAAACTATTGTTTCTGGTATATGCGACTTGATTTCGGATGAAACTACAAAGAAGCCGGAGACTTCATTTATAGATACAGAAGAAGTAACTGAAGATTATAAGGCCAAGTTTTGGGACGCTGATCCATCAAAATTCGTAAGTATTGTATCTCTTGATATAATATAGCAAGATGCTTAAAAGAGGGTTTTAATTAGGTTATAAATCAAGTTACTATATGGTAAGCTTGCTTGTGATAATGAATAACATAACTTTCTAATTTATTACATTTTTACGCATTCATAAATATCAATTGACATGGGTATATTTATTTACTTTTGTAGAAATCATCATAAATATACAAAGATTCGAGGGTTGAATCCTATCGTAGTGAGCCCAGAGTTGTCGCTAATATAGTAATACAAAAAGCTAGCGGATAAATTAACTAGTAACTTGAATGCAGATTTGTTTACTTTTTCGCTTATCGAGTTGTACATCTATTTATGCAGTTTTGAAAGAAATTAAAGATAAACATAAATTAAAGAACTTAATAAAATTGAGTTTTAAAATTGAAAGTATTATGGCGAACAAATCGCTCAGTGACCCTTTTTAAAGGGAAATAGGAACAGATAATTATCCTTCTGCTATTCTTACCAAGTTATTCTTTTTAAAATTGTCTGCTTGCGTACTGAGAACAGAAAACTACTGCTAAACACAGACTCGAGGTTTTGAATAATTTTTATTTCAGTTTTTAATTTTAATATTCCGACACTCTAAAGGAATTCATTGCGACTTGTTCTTTTTGTGGATATTCGGTGATTATTCGATTAGCCTGTAACTATTCAATAATAAGTCTGATAATCAGGATAATCAAAGTATTATGAAGGGTATTTGTAAGTTCGATGCGTCCATTTTGAAATGCATATATAGCGTATGCATTAAGGAAAATTTCTATTTTTTAATGGAAATTTCCTGCTCAAATGAAGTTAACTAAATTAAGTCAAATTAGATAAACCGAGTGAATATTAATCTCTTCCAACTTCTTAACCCTTTGCGGACGGGCAATTTTTAAAGTAGCGAATCTGCCCATATTGATACAAATATGCGTCCTCCGCCCTCAATGGGTTAATAAAAGCATCATTCTATTGTAGCGAAGTTGTTAAAAATAGTTGCTTTCATTTTCTCCTTGTGCTGTTCCTGTTCTCAAAATCCTTAAGTTTAATGTGCTAGCGAAGCAATTACATTCCAATATCAGCATTCTAGGGTATTTTTAAGCTTAAAATTTTTTTAACCCTTACCTTCAGATGCTCAAGGGATCACGTATTCGAATTTTATTCTCGAAAAAAACAGACTGGTTAAGCTGATTTGTAGAATTTAGTTATTTCAGAACTTAAAAGATTCAGCAATTGTAACCCATAAAGTGCTCTTGGATAAAACAACTGCGCTTAGCAAATCTAAATTATTATTAAAATGGTGGATAACTATTTCACAGTATTTATATCGGCAATCTTGATTGACGACTTTGTTTTATTGGTATCCTTGGACGAAACAAGATTTGCACTAAATTAGGATTTTAATGATTCCAAGTTTAAAGAACAAGCTGTTGGAAGAATCTCCTGTAATATTGCACCTCTTGCAGAGAAATTGAAATTCAGATCACTTATCAGTATCCTTGTGAATCTTTGCATTAAAATTCCCTTTGAATACTACTAAACTGTCATATATTTCTTTTTACAAATTCCAACATAAAATCATTGAAGTTATTTTCTAAATACCCGCTTTTTCTCGTATGTTAACAGAATTCAATTTTAAATATTAATGTTTCGATAATGCTTTGCCACAATCTGTTTATTCAAAATGCTGACCAAGAAAAAAAATTCAGTTATACAAGAGAAATTTTCCAAATGTGAACTAACAAGTACATCCAGGAATGTTTTTATTTTTACAATAATGCGTGAAACCCCACTGCAAACAAACCCATTGAAGATTCAGATTATATGTTTGCTTTCTGCTAAATGAGAATGCATCACTTCAATTTCGGCTGTTTACTATATGTTTAATTGGTTATTGAAGAATTCTTGTTGGAAAAATCTACCTGAATTTTCAGTATGTTTCAAGTGTTGTAAAAGCAAACAATGTAATCTTCCCGAAACTGTACCTAAATTGACTTAGATTTCAAGGAACTTGTTTATTGGAATTTTTCATATTTCGATGCTCACTTTTCATATTAAGAAATGAAGGATAAGGACGTTGAAACTAAGTTTCTCCTTCAATGGACTCATTTTCAATTTATTTTTAAAATGAAGAGAAATTAGACAATTTCTGTAAAATGCAATGAACAACGTAAAATTTTCATATTTTTTTTCTTTGTCAAAAATCGTATTCGAATGAAAAAGATAATTTAACGCTATTTTAATTTTATCTCAAAAATTAGCGTTTTAAAATTAGTCATTCTCGTAAATCATGCAATCAGATTCGAACTTAAATGAAACAATCTGAAATATCGAACAGCGTTACAAAAATTATTCAAATGTAAATAACAGCAGTGCTTGAAACCTCAATAGCTTTAGTTTACAAATGGTGAGTGTACTGCTCAAGCGCTTCCATAAATTTTTGTTATAGCTCTTAGTCATTTCTTAAGTTGCAACAAATATTTCGTTATTCCCTCTGGAGTCAATGGCTTGAGATTTCTGAAGGTGTAATATATCCAAATATGTCTCGTGCCTATGTCTTTTAAAAACATACTAGATCTGAACAAAAGCGAACCACTTTATCAGGATAAACAGTTTGTGGCATGGCCAAATCGTGAACACTGCTCTAATTAAACGGTCCTTTAAAAGGTTGATTCGTTTTCTAGTGGATTTCAAATCACGCTGGTTATCTTGCAGAAGCAGCTCTAAATGAATTTCTTGCAAGTAAGCAAAAGCAGTTGGAAATGAAGAAATTTAAGCAATGTTTAGCTAAAATCGAATTGGAGCATCTTTGTTAATTCAGTGAATTTCCAATCTTATTTTGAACTATATAAACTTGATTCAATATTCTGAACACTGTAGCCTTTTGAATGCGAGTAGATCAAAATTGCTACTCATATTTTGAGAGATGTAAATAGCTCAAAATATGAGTAGCAATTTTGATCTACTCGCATTCAAAAGGTTACAGTGTTCTTTTCTATATATACTTTTGTTTCATGATAACAAGTTTCTTTATAGGAACGTAAAGAGGAAATTCTAGAAGACGATAACTGCCACCCCCTATTAGAAATGGACTATCCGGAAGAAAACGAAGGTAAAGTGTTGGAGGTTTGAATGATATGAGTTTGGGTGTATGTTTTTATCTGGTTTTCCCCTAAGAACCTAACTTATAAAATACCTGTTTTGTAAGGTTTCTTCGTAGATTTAACTGTCGTAGGGAGGTATTTTCTTTATTTGACTGGCATAAATATAACCAACCTGCTGAAATTATGAAGTGCAACTTTGTGATAATGGTATGCGATTCAACTAAAGAATCCAACTGTCATCCCTCGACTTGCCTTTCATTTAAAACCAAAATTTCGTCAACTGGCGGAGATTTTCGAATGCACCAAGGTCGAAATTATGCAATTTTAGATTTTAGAATAGATTAAGTTTCAATGAGTCGCATTATAAATATAAGTGTGCAGATTAGGTTAATCCACTTCATGGGTTCTGCTAGTTTAACGGATTTGAATTTTTTTGCAAAAGCATTTTCATTCTCCTTAATTCTAACCACAATAAATGCCTAAATTGTCAATTACAGGCAAGCGGGTTCCGAATATTATTTAAGAAAATATCTCATTAATGAAGAGTTAAACATATTTTTGTAGTTTACAATGCACACTAAACTGGCATTGAAGTTGATGGATTTAAAGTTAAAAATGTTGAAAAGCGAAACATGTCTAGATCTATTCCCAATTTTAACGTTCACTTCTGGCCTTGAGAAATATTGAGACCCACGGGAAGTAGGTGAGCTGGGTTACTCTTGCATTTAATATCGACAGTTGTTTCGGTTTTCATTTTGGTGGTTGAAGGTAATATAGCTTCTCTTCTCCTTGATTTCGCTTTATTACCTATTATATCGATAGCGCAATGAATGTAAATTTACGAGTCAACATGACACTTTAGTATGATTACAAGACTGCGAATTATTTGCAAAATTGGCTCAAAAGCCATTAGCTATTTGATGTAAAACTACAATAAGTCTTCGTAGTTTACTATACAACTAATGCACTAAAAGTATAGGTAATTTAGTAAAAGATGTTTTAAAGTTTTACCATAGTTCCGTAAATTAAGTTTTTACATTAACGCCTAAAGCACTCTTTGTAAAATATAGCTCACTATTAGCAATAGAGAACTTGGGCAGCAATTTTTTATGTATCGGATAACTCGATTAAATGCATATTTTCCAATTTGAGTTAATTGAGCTCTATAAGGGAGCTTAGAACAGGCCTGATTACATTGCCACTCTCGCTCGTGACCTTGTTGGCATTCTTTAGGATGTCCCGGATATTACTTGGGCACTAGAAGTTAGATTTAAATAAAATCTAACTTGCCTGAATCGGATCAATTTTCACGAATTTCATGTTTACAGAAAACTAGTTGACCTCTTGACATACGAATTTAACTTTCTAATTAGACGACTCATCCTATTTTGGTCATTTATTGTTAATTTGATTTTTTAGAAATAATATCGAATGTGAGATTAAAACATTTCAAATTGATTTTTGCGTATTTAAATACTTCATTCTGTGGCTTAGTTTCAGACTTTACATTAAAAATTCAGTAATTAGATGCGCGTGTAAGAAGCGTCATTGTATGCCAAGGGGATAAATAATTTTTGCACTGAATAGCTTTTGCCATGTAGTTACAAAAGGCGCTTTAAGTTGGATGCGCATTGCTAAAACAATTCGTGCATATTTATAGATTTAATAGACATCAATGGCAAACAGCGTAATATCCAGTATTACAGTTCTTGAATGTTTTCAACAATGATTGTTCTGAAACTGTTTGTATACAAGCGAATTATGGAAGTCTATGCTTTTATAGCTCGGTTCTTCCTTGATACCTCATAGCCCATAGTAAACAATGCAAGTTCTTGCATAGGAAGTTAAGTTCTGTTGTAGTAATTTGATTCCTAATTTTGAACCGTTTTATTAAGAAATTGATCTGTTAGATTCTATTTTATAAGTTAACAAGCTTTCCGTCAAATTTCTTATTTATAGAAACTACTTAAAATTTCAGGAGTAACTGCAGGAATAGAAGAAATGATCAGAAGATGCTTATCACCCGATAGCAAGAGCTATGGTGCAAAGCATTCTGAAGTCGATGAAGGAATTAACACGAGTTGCTGCGATCCTCCGTGTAGTGTCTGGTGTCACGACAGCCCGAAAATCACGAGACAGGATTCTAACTCAAGCAGTGTAAGTGCCAATATCGGCTTACTTACTGATACAACAGATTTTCTATTGAATGCATGTAAAGGGACAATAACTCCAAATGGAGAAACAGGCTTAGAATCTCATTTTCAAAAGCGAATTTTCAAGAGATCTTTTTCCGCTAACGACTGTGATCTTTCATACGAAGAAAGGTACAAAATAAATTCTCCAGTGCCACATTTAGCTACGACTTCCAGGGAAGATCTTGAATTTTTGAGAAGGGATCCCATTCATTTTTTTAAAAATATGCGAAAAGGAAATTCTTGGAAGGACAGTGACAGTGGTATAGTCTCTCACTGGTCATCTCAAGAGGATATCGACATTAATTCAGACAGGGATGGATCTTATT
Source organism: Argiope argentata (assembly GCA_026289955.1). Taxonomy (NCBI): domain Eukaryota; kingdom Metazoa; phylum Arthropoda; class Arachnida; order Araneae; family Araneidae; genus Argiope; species Argiope argentata. The sequence goes on from JAOUZG010050968.1 coordinate 1,002,814, forward strand.
TTGAACATGATCATGCTCCTATGTGGTCTCTCTTCAGTTCAGAAGACAGCCTTTGGAAACCTTTACCTGAATGCTCCCAAGATCAGCATTCCAAACTTATGCCCAAAAGAGGTAAGGAATGACCTCTCTGTAGAATGTTATGTGAATCATTTTCCAGGCTTCCAGTTAAACTTGTTTGAATATGAGAGTCGGGAAATTTTACTTTCTGCCTTCGTGTATTAGCCGAAGCTTCTGCGATGTTTATTAAATATTCTAATTCTAAAAAAACTCAGTTTCGCATTTAAACTCTAAAGATCTACTTTAAAGTATTTTGCAGCTTAGCAAATGCCATTTATCCCAACACTTTTACAATGAGCAAGAATAAATCGAATTTTTTTAAAGAAACACTAGATTTTTTTCGCATTTAGAATAAAATCGCGATTGCATTTTCTTTCCATATTTAAGAGAAATTGAGCGTTACCACTTACGAAACTTTTTTTACTTCGCTGTCATAAAACTTGCACTTCATTTAAGTGAAGATTTGAGATGCAATTTCTTTAATTTTTTGCTCCTGAAGAGCAGAACAGTACAAACTTCTTTCCCAAACTATTTGGGATTTTTCTGGCTTTAAAAATTTACTTGCCTTTGTTGATGTAGCGTTATGCTAAATGCTTCCGATTTGTGAATATACAGGGTACTCGAAAGCCGTTTCAACAAGTGACCACCAAATTGAACAATATTTAGGCCCATCTAGCTATTTCAGACTCCCTTTTTGTCCTCCCAAGGTAGTTAAGGTTTCCTCCAAAGACTTAAAAATATAGTATGCAAATTCAGTTAAACGTTTGATAGAATATCGGCTAATTGAATAAAGATTCAAAAGCAGTGTAAGCGTAGTATCTTCTTAGCTTTAGATTGTCATGATATTCTTGGCATTAAGAGAACAAGGGGGAAGCGCATATTAGAAATGCAGTTTTTAGCTGTTAGTTGTAATGATATATTTCAATTTCATTTTTTGGTGTTAAGTAAGTCTTGGTTTACTTTAGAATATTTATCACTGTCGACAAACGAATCTTGTTTTTTCTTGACTTATCGCTATACAGAAAATTTGATAAGAGCTATAATTCTTAGATTTTATCTATTTGTCATGTTTTACTGGGATAGCTTTTCGTATTCATCCTTGAAATGTTTGGTCTGTTGTAGGCTGCTCCACAGACCATTCATAGGGGCATGCGCATTGTACATCATTCATTATTCACATGCTTCGAGTTTTAATTGCCGAACTTGAACTTTACCCATCATGGATGGTGGAACAGTCATTCAGATTTTTGTATTAAAAACTAATTTTTAACTTAATGTTTAGAATATAATTTTTTTTCTATTTTAGTGCGAGATCTTAGACGTCAGCGATCAATGAATTGAAATGAATATTACTCGACAATGAAATTAGATTTACCAGGCTATGGTAAGTACTAAAAAATCATTAAATGTCTCAAATATTGAAGTATTTGTTCTTTGTATGCTCAATTACCCTTTCATTTGTGTACATACCCGTTCATTTGTGTTAGGAGGATTGGATTCTAGGATATTAACATGCCTTATCCAGGATTCTTTATAAACAAGTTATATATAAAATTAATCAGTGTCTACTTGGGTCAAATTTTATTTGTTGCTTTTTATTAAATAATTACAATTAACATAAATTTATCAAATAATTTCCGCTAGAATTGAACTTGCATTCATCACTTTCAGGTGAAAAATACTGAAATCCTCTTGCATTTTACAGATTGAACTACAGCCTGTTGATTTTCATTACAAACTACTATAACTCTATTTAATGTATTGAAAAGTAATAAATGAATTAATATTTGAAAGAAAGCTGTATTAATATTGCCATCCGCCACAAGTTTAAAAATATGTATTTGAACTTGAAAGGATGAATAATGTATTTTATTAACGATTGTAAATTTGAACGATATATATGGGGAGAGTGTGAACTAATAGTAGGAATTGGCTGGACCTGACTAAGGCAGGGGCATACGGGGCAGTTGCCCCTGGCCCCCACATAAATAGGGCCCCCCAAATCTAATAGAAATTTTATTTTGCGTTTTCTTTTTAATGTTTTTCATTACTTGAAGTAGTGAAGCAGAAGGGGCCCAAAAGAAGTTTTTGCCCCGAGCCCCAACTAGGCCATGTCGGGCCCTGGGAATTGGGGAGGGGGAAACTATTCTTAGAATTGTGAAAGAATCACTTTAGAAAAATAGTTGAATTTCGAAATTTCTATGAAAATAATTCTAATTATAGTTAGCGAATCCCTTTTTGCCGAGTTAAGGTTTCGAACTCGCCGCAATGTTGAAATATGTAATTAAAAAATTGGGAGATATTAATGGCTCCGACTGTATGAAATTAAAATTCCACTAAATATATGCCGTTTCAAATTTTCCAAAAGGATTTCTTGCAAGTCCTCGATTTGCTTTATATAAAATAATTTTAAGGAAACCGACATTTATCATTTGATAGCCTTTTGATACATATGCGTCTGATGGCTTGCATATCAGGACTGTTGTAGGTGCTAAAACGTACTCGGATATTTCTTTAACTTTAACAAATTGATTGAGTTTAAAAGTTTAATCTTCTAAAAGATCTTGAACTCCTTCGACTTTCTGAATTAAGAGCCGAATCTTTTAACACTGCATTTTGAATAAGCGTTAGATGACACCATTTGACACAAATGGCTTGCGGCTAAAAGTTTGGTTGTCATCTTGTCGCCATAAAAATAGCCGAAGAAACTTTTGGTCAAAGCTTAATATCTAGAACTTATAAGTGTTTTTAGAGAATTAAAAACACTTTTCATTAGGAAGTCCCAACATTCTCTGTTTATATAGCAAACTTTATTTAATCGAGACTGTCGATAGTAATTAACTGAAATGTAGCTCCCATTCAAACTTTGTTTTCTAAATACTACCGTGACGGAGAACGAGAAATCTAATCGTGGAGGGCTCACTGATGTATTATGAGAAGTAATATTATGGGACAAAGATCGCGATCTGTCACAAATCGGATCGTTATCGTCAAATTGCTCCAGGCAAAGCATAACCAAATATAATATTGAATATCTGAGCAATTGAGTGACAACTCATCTGTTCATATCAAAATAACACTTTACATAAGTAATCTTTTTATTAATCAACTATTCGGGCCTTTTATTCTTAATTTAAACGGTCACCCTCCAAGATTTTTTAATATTTCAAATTTTTTGAGACATAAATTTCGCCATGGAAATCAGATTTTAGTGTCTGTGCTCGGTTACATTCACCAATTCAGAAAATAGGTGAAGATAATTTTATACTTAAAAATTATTTTCAAACATGAAGTTAAAGCATTTGGTTGACTTGGTATTTATCAACTGTTACCAATTATAAAATATTTTTACCATTACTAGAATATTTGGAATCTGAAATATTATTGATACTTTCATATTAAGTTCATTTATGATTAAGTTTGTATTACTTTAAAATAAAATGTATGAATGGGCTTAGAGAAATTGTTAAAGATAGGTTTAAAAATAACCTGAAGGAACAAAGTTTTTTTTGGATTTTTCTGCAATATTTTAAACGTATTTCTACAATTTTGAGTATTATAAATCTCTTAAATTCTTACTGTACTTTAAACTGTTTCCATTGATATTTTGAATTGGTTCTATTTACTCTCGTCTAATTTTGGTTGAAGAAAGCAGTCTCAAAATTAATACAATTCCTGTACAAAGAGTTTTGTAATAAATTTATACCCAGATTTGTTGGAAATGCATTTTATCATTCTTCTGCCGATCGCACGTTTTAAAATTAAAACGCTTTGGGATTTAAATAGCCTCTTAATTGGAGTTTCCAAACTAAAATTTTTTAAACTTTATTAAGCTGTTATAAATCTTTAAGTTATTTTTCATTAAAGTAATGCTGGTCTTTTGAAATGAATGCCACTGCTGATAGTTAATCATGAAAATTTAAGTTGCAAAAAATTTGTTTACAGGGCTCTCAAAGGAATTTTGTACAGTGTCTTGTTACTGCTGTTTACCATTTTAAAGGCAAAGCAGTTTGTGGAAGTGCTAAAAGCGAAGCTAGCTGCTACGACCACTGACACTTACAGCTGTCCGTATGAAATGCCATATAAAGTAAGTAATTAAAGGAAACGTATCTGAATGATTAAAGCAATTTCGAAAATTTTCTTTTACTTTGAGCAAACTCAACTGAATTTAATATTGCATTTATATTTTATAAATTTTTTTGGAGAGTTTTGAAGATTTGCGTCGTAGAATGTTTTCTACTAGCCAATAGGAGCCACGGTGGCCTGGTGATAAGGTCTCGGCTCTAGAGCCGGAGGGTTTCAGGTTGAGACCAGATTCCACCGAAGAATCGTTGTGTAAGGGGCGTCTGTTGCAAGTTAAATTCGTCAGATCAAACGTACTTCCACTGGTGGGAGTGAGAGGGGAACCAGCTCAGGTGTCGTCCTCGTTATCGGACCGTAGTTCAAAATTACGAAGTCCGTCCCAAATTTGCCCTAATGTTGCATTACAGCGGGACGTTAATATAATTTTCGCATTCAAAATTCGAATGCATGTTGATATTAAAGTAGAATTGACCCAAGTTCCTACTTTAAAGTCTGTTCAAAGCATAAACTTTGAACTGATGGATATAAAGATGACTTCCATTAAAAATGCTTCTAAATTTATTGCAGCTGATCTTTTAATGTAATTGCCTTCTCTCTCTCATGTCAATCTGTACACTGATATAATCTTCGGATCTCTACGACGCTGCTTAAAATAGTACTGCAGCCAATTAAGATTTCGCCTATTTTCTTCATGAATTGCCTTGTAAACCATTGCGTTACACGATTTCTTAAACGAACACCTTGACTGTTTATACCGAATATTTTCTGTACATTTTCCTTAATTTTTTTGTCGCTGGCATTTACGAATATTCCTTCCGCCCTATTAACTCGCTGATGCAAGCAATGTCATTGTAGGTTTTATAAGGATCATGATTCCCTCTCAAATAGGGATAACCTAAACGCACTTAAATGAATTCAATTCTCCTTGAAAAAGAGGTGAACATAGATTTCTTTCTAGAAGACTTGCGCCATTAACAAAATATTTTACTCTAATTTTCTATTATAAAGAACTTAATTCAACATGATTCTCGGCAGCCGATATGCCCGTTTTATGTAAAAGGACCTCGGTGACATAGTGGTAAGGTCTCAGGTTCGGAACCGCAGTCCGATCAGTTCGAGTCCTTATACATAAAAGTTCGAGTCCCGATTATACCCATGAACCGTCGTATAAACGGGACTGGTGGACACTAAATCCTTCGGGGCCAACAGCCTCCATTGGTGTGGTGTGGAAGTTTGGGAAACGAGGTACCATATCGGGTATCGTCTTCGTCATCGGGCAGTGGGTAAAAATTGAGGTCCGTCCTAAGAATAGCCTTTATATTTTAAAATGTCCATTTATTTTTATTTATTTTATTATTTATTTATTTTTTATTTTTCATTTTATTTATTTATTTAAAATAGACCACCTTTGCGAAAGGATGGATGGCATCACTGTCGCGTGTTTTAGTTCACTTTCAATTGTCGAAGAATGTTTTGTGATGTGAACAATGTGTACCCCGGAGAATTTTTACTATTACTCCAATATTTGTAAGACAGCGGTAACTAGGATGAATTCCCTCAATGCGTAATAAAGCTGAATTTACATAGATGTACAAGTAGTTTTGTTCATCAAAGCTTCTAGAGGGAATCAAATTTTAATGTTTAGGATACTCTCAGTGAAACTAATTATTTGAAATTCCAGGTAGGTTATCTTGACTTCTCGTCAATGTAGAAAATTTGTCCTGAATGTTATAATACAATTTAAAAAAATTGATTCCATGTCATTTTATAATAACTGTTGTAGAATTTTCTCTGGAATTTCTTTGATTAAAAACGACCAATCTTTTTATTAATATTTAACTGTCCAGATTAACTAATTTTACTAAATATGCCCTATTCATATTTAAATTTCCCACGGTTTAAGAATCGTCTTTTTTGCTTCGAATATCCCATCATTAAAGTTACCAATTTGAACTTGATAACTTAGCGCAAAATTTGTGGGAGTTATGCATTTGATGTACGATGGATTTCAGTTTTTAATGGATTAAAAACATGGTGGTTAAAAGATCAAAAGTACAGCTTAAGTAACCTTTTAAATCCAAACATTCCATTTTCCTGCAATTGTTCCGAGAATTGCTTATATATTATATGTAATATTGCGTGTGTGATAAATTGGATATATTTTATTAGGTTAGATCGGAGTCCTGTCGCACTTGACAGCGGAAAATTGACTCGTGTTCGTTTGCAGAGGTAGTCCATTTGTGATTCTTTTCATAATGTAGTGGTAAGTACAAAAGTTAAATTTTTTTTAAAAAAATATACATAAAACAAGACAGATTTTGAACGAATTGTGTTTATTGCAAGTGACGGTGAACGAGAAAAATTTGCCTTTTTTAACATTGGAGTATGTTGCAGGAATTTCGATCAGTATGAAAGAATATCTCGGCTATTTTTGTCGGTTGTTTATATCTTGAATTTGGGATTTTCCAGTTCTCTTTGAAGAGAGCTTGCTACGGGCAACTTGTAGTAGTTCTTGCTCTTACTCATTCACTTGTCAACCAGATGAATGGACTAGAGATAATTGTTAACTACTTACGTCGGAAAGACTTGCCTCCCACGTCAAGATACTCTGGTTGTAGAATCACCAATGACCTGTTCCCACGTTAGACAATTTCATTGAAGGAAGAATAATGTCGCGTTCCGTCGACTGAGACTTCTGCCAGAACAGAGTAAAACAGTTATCTTGGGTGGGAAATTTTTTTAGATGATAATCTTTCCAGATTGTTATTAGGTATCGGATATTTTGTGTGACCTTGCTGCAGGTTAACGGATTAATTTTTGCACTCGCTCCTGCGAATATTTTGCCACCACAAATGATAAATGAAGCGTACTGAATTTTTCTAACGATACTTAAAAAAAATAGCTAAAGAAAAACAAATATTTGTTTGCGGAATTTTTTAATTGGTCATTTTTGTGAAAAGGGAAAGGAATAAACTGAAAGGCTCAAATTATAAGAGAGAATAGATTCAGTTTCTATTCTTTAATATTTGGCAAATTGGCACTTCCCAAACTTAAAGGACAATTTCATTTCCCCAAAACAAAATAGCATATTTGAACTTTTCCAGTAGTTTTACTTTTTAAAACTTTAAAACATAAAATAGAGCAAAAGAAGGTTCTTGGATGCTTTTTGGTTTACATCAATTCAGGTGCATAAATATCTAAAACGGTTATCTGTATTTATCTTTTATTTTTTTCAGATTAGACAAGCTTCAGTTACAAGTGAAGTGATTTTATCCTGTAAGTGTGGAAATTACACAAGATGAACACATCATTTCTCTCAAGAAGATGGAAGATTTTTAGCAGTTTTTAGAAATGGTTTTAATTTTTATATGTACTGGACAAAATAAAGTTTAATTTACAATAAGTCTGTCTTTCATTTTTAATTTTGGAATTATCTGCTTTCTTATTAATACTGATTTCTTGTTCTATCATGAAATAAAACTTAACGCAAGAAAATTTGTTAAATAAGCTCATAATTGGATTTGTTATTAGACATCAGGCTAGTAAGAATTTCGCATTCTTTATGTAAATATTCTTCTGTTCACAATAAGAAACTAAATTTCGGAGAACTATTGTTAAGCTCCGAGAAAATATTTCGCATGGAAGGTGGTCTGTAACCCATGGTAGCGAAATGGTAGTCAGATTAAACAAGTTTGCTCATTTTTAAATCTTTCTTTGGAGTTGTTAGAACTAACGTACAGAGTGTACAAATTTTTTATGCTCTGGCTATTAGAATAAACTGGACTTATTTTTTACAAGTTACAATCACTCTATTAACACTGTTCACAACAAACTTGCACTGACTCATGAAAGGAACACTAAAATAACTACGCCATAGCTTTTCTAACATCGCATGCTATACTTAAATTCTGACGTCATACAGTGATTAATGAAAGACCAATCATATCGCCGTATCGCATCCCTTCAAATTGCCTCTTACGTAAGGGCTGTGATGTCACAGGTGTGCTCAAGGACAAATTCGTGAATAAATCCAATGGCGTCGAAACAGCATATATGGATCAGATCGATGAAAGCGCATATATGGATTTTTGGCAAATATGGCACTCGAGTCGTTTTCCCGAGCTACTGCAACGAGTATTTCAAGAGCTGGCTTGACGTTCGGAATAGAAATAGATACCTATAAAGAATTTTATAAATGAGATCTAAGAAATTATATGTATTGTATCAATGACATTTTCTTCCTTACCGAGCTCAACTAGAATAGAGTCGTATTAATATGAAATTCTTGACCGATATCTGAATTAGATCAGAATGGAAACAAGTTCTCATTTTAATCACTTGCCTCATAATACTTGAACGAAATATCGTCGACTCGCATTTTTCCCAATGATACATCTTTCTATAAGTATTGTAATGTTAATTTCACACAGGATAGTCTATTAAAGCCCTAATTCTGCCTCGAGGATTTCTGAATTTATACCTTTCGATACAAATCCATGGTTAGCAAAATGCACTCTTGAATTGTATTATGTCTTAAAAAGTAGTAAATGGTAAAAGATTTTAAATTTTTGAAGCTTTCTGAATTTGCTTCATTAGCGATTGATACTTGCCCAATAGCACAAATTTATAAATAAGTTAAAATATTTAAGATTTACATTAAAGTAGATCTTGGCTAAATGAACTTCAAAATCCCAATGGCTATAATTAGCTAAAAACTAAATAAGGATAGAACTAGAAAATTAGTTTACCTTTTAAGTTCTTAGTAAATATTTCTAATGGGCGATAAATCTCAGCCATAGAATTTGCTAAGCATATATTTAACCGTTTCGTTATGCGAATTGTTATCAGTCAGTGCCTTAATGAAAAGTTCTCTTCAGGAACTATTACCTGGAAATTAGTAAAGGGCAATCTTAAACCCCTCTTAACTGAAAGCTATTATCAATACAATCTGGAACTTGCTGGGCAGAAAGACTTTTATTCTCCCTTTAACGTTCCTCCCATACCTTACTACTTTAAGGACTTTTATATTTCTTATGGGAGTGGAATATGTCAAAAATATCTCGTAATACATGTTCTGTTAATCTCGGTAGTGAATATGTTTCTAATCCTGTTGCCTTGATTCTAAAATCGGTTGAAGAGCTTAGCCTATCTTTCGTTTCAGAAGGCAGTAATGGGCGGGGTATCACATGATTCTTACAAAAGGAGACCCCTCCCCTCAATTTTTGTATTCTCAATAGAAAAAAACACTGCAGCAAGAAAAGTGTTTTCCAATTCTTTCTTAATGCTCAACAGTGCATCTAATTTCTTTTTATGCTCACAATGTACCATAATGTACCCAGCACTCAAATAATATGAAGCAGATATTTCAGTGAACTACTTGTGATTGTTCAAAAACTGGTTCCGATTGATTTATAATTTTAAGGGTGCAGGGAATTGATGAGTCTCGAGACTACTGTTTATGATCCTCTTATCACAACTCGCATATAATAAAAAATAGGCCTATTGTACATAAAATATAGTAGGAAAATACATTAAAGTAGGGTCTTTCGAAATGTTGGCTGCTATAAACTATTGACTGTTGATAATGCTGTTTGATGTACCTGCACATACTGCGAAGCACATTGGTCGACATATGACGCATTCTTCTTCAATGACATAGTTCAAATTATGTACTAGTTTTTAGTTGCAAGGGTTGTTTGCTGTGTTTCCACCATCAAATTCTGATTATTGTAAAGTCTACCACTCTTCTGAAACTCAATTTCAATTCGATAAATAGTTGCAGCTATGCGCATGTATTTACTAAGAGTGTAAAATTTAAAAATGGATCTCTCAAAATAGATCGATAGTCAGATTTTTCTTTGTCACGAGCATCGATTTTCTATTGAAAAAACGAAAGTATAAAGTTAGTTCTTGTTTACAAGTTTAAAAAATATATCGTGCAAAACGATTGATTTTCACCAAAGGTCTATTGTTGGTTTCATTGCTCCACTTTTTTAACCCTTTGCACTCCAATGGTGCCTCTGACTCACCATTCAAGATTGTGCATCATTTTAACGTTTTATTTAATTTTCAAATTTAATTTTTAAAAACGCCTACATATTGGTTTAGAGATATAGATTATTTTTTCAAAGAAATTCAACTTGAATTATGTATATTTATTTTTCATAGCAAAAAACAAATTTATAAGGTGAATATTTTTGCATCTAATTATTTTTCGGAGTGCAAAGGGTTAATAAATTTCTTGTATTCATAGAAATCATCTCAAAATTGAACTGTTTCTTAGACCCATCTTATTTTTAGACTTTTAACTTTTTTTTTGAATAAGACCGCATTAAATTTTAAATAGAAAGGAATTTTACTATTAAAATTATGATTGAAATTTTTGAATATTGAATAATATTTATATATTTATGGAAAAAGTCCTTAATTATTCGTGTTAATTATTAGACTTTTGTCTTTTCAATTGTGGTGGGATTTTTCTTTTCAAATTTTGAGTAGTACTTTCTAGTCAGTGATCTTGATCTAAGAACCTGCTTCGCTATTTGAAATCCCAAATGTGCTTAGAAATTTTTGTAATCTGTTTTGAAATTATTTCTATTGCTTGTAAAAGAAAGGATTTTTTAGCTCTCTTATATCTCTTGTGAATTTCCACGGATTATTTCTAGCTTTTTTTTCTACTTAGTTATAATAAGATAGTTTTTTTTTACCGTCGTAGACTACCAGTTAATAAGCTCCATATAGTTCTCATCCTCAATACCTCGTAACTTCAGGTCGTTTGAAGACCTTATTTGCTCTCACGTCTGTTTGTTGAGCATTTTGTACCTTTTGCACACTAGACATTATTATTTTTTCATAAGTCAACCAACATATATAAGGTTTTTTGGGTTTACCATAAAAGCCTTTCTTTGTAGAGCCAATTAAACAATAACTTTAGATTCTTTTTCTAAGTACTTGAATCCTTATATTATCTTTAAAAATTGTAATATTTAAATAAATGTTGGATGATATTTTATAATAAACTAAAAGAAGGCACAATCCTTCACAGTTAAATGAACAAAGTTTTTGAAATGCGGAGTTAAAACCAGTCACGCAATACATAATTCGTTAAATTGGATTGGCCATTGTCATACATCTTGTATGCCAGATTTTTCTATGGATTTTGCTGGTATATATTCTACGAATATCTGTGATTCAAGCTCATGTCATCTATTTATTTCTATGGCTCTATCTATTTTATTGTATTCAATTATTGATAACTTGACTGCATCTTTAGTAAATTTCTATTTCATCGTTAAAGGAAGTAGGCCCAGAAGTTGGACCATTGAGGATAACTTCCACAAGAAGAGGCTCGTTTAAATGAAGCAATCAAATCACTGTTTCAATTAGAGTTTTAAGTAATTTTCGAACTATGAAATTGACTTATTACATGTTCCAGTATTCATTGCTTTACAATCAGAGTAAGAATTTAAATATCTTACTCATCAATGCAATTTTATTCCATGCATTTTAATATTGATGATATAATATCCTTCTGGGGTTTTGAGTTCAAAATATGTTGAAACTTGTTCTACAGTGAAATATATATTTTCGTCTTTAAATGTGACAATCACTTAAAATTTCCTTTTTTATTGTTTTATGCTTTCGTTTATCAATAAATAAATAAATAAAAAATAAATCTAGTGAAATTATCTCTTAGAAGAAAGTTGAATTAATATCTTGACAATATTTCGATAATTCATAAAAAACATTTGATATAATTTATTATCATTAATTGATAATCTGACATAACATTTAAATCTCCCAAAGGAGCACCTTCTAGATCAGCTGAACTGTGGTGACCTGGTGGCTCGTAAGACGTAGGGTTTTAGGTTCGAGACCCAAATTACACCAAATTACAAAGATTACACCAAAGAGCCGTCGTTTAAAGGGGTCTGTTACACGTTAAATCCTTCAGGGCCAAACGTTATCTCACTGGTGTTGTATGGAAGTTTGGAGAGAGAGGGGGTGCCAGCTGAGGTGTCGTCATCGTCATCTGACCGTGTTTCGAAATTACGAGGTCGGTCCCAAAAATATCACTAGTGTTGCTCTACAACGGGATTTTAATATAACTAAACTAAACCTAGATCAGCTAATATCGCTCTGGAAATGAACTCTTACATACTGGAGAAAAACAAGGTACATTTTCTGTTACCTGTCTCCAAAATAGCGGAAAAGTGAGATGACGTATCAGATTGTGGTAATCCCAATTAAAAAAATTAATTATGGATGATTCCCAAATTAAATTTTTTTTGAGATTAATAAAAAATTAATCCCAAATAAATGTTTCCCTGTTTCAGAAAGCTGTACTAGAGTATAAACAATAAATAAAACAATTTATTAGTTTAAATGAGTTGAAAATTTAAAAATATGCTTATGTATTTTTTTTAAAATTAAGAATTTATGTAGATACTAGGAAACATAAATTTTACATGACTGATATATTATTTTTTTTTATTGTTGATCAACATTCTAAATTGTATTTTTGAGTTTGAAATTTAATTTTGTATCCTTCTGTTTCAATACGTAGTCTTCATTATGTAAGATTATGATATTTCCTTAAGAATGGTTCCTTTATGTAATCTTTTTTTCAAAAAATTAGTTTAAGTATATTGAAGTTTCACTTTCGTATTTCTAAAAATAGGCTTACTTTCATAAAATAATAAATAAGACATGCATAGGGAACATTTTTAAATTTTGGAGAGCTTCGTATTTGAATGGCTATAAGAAATTTGTCAATGAAAAAGCAGACTAGAAGCAAATGAAATCACCAACAATTGATATTTATTTTGCTAAAAATTAATAATTTTACTACTAATCCTGTATAACTAAATTTTATGACATCGATCTATTTTTTACTGTAAATTAACATTCTAAATTTTACATTTTTTCTCTTGAAAAAACAAACATTTGATATTTATTAATACTTTTAAACTGAATATTTACTCTTCTGGCAAAAAAGAAAATCCATTTCTAGCCTTTTTCCAGGAGATCTAATTAATTTTCGACCTGACCCAAAAAATGTTTTTTTTTTTTTTTTTTTTGATAAATATGCCATCATAGTGACACCATTTGTCAAAATCAAATTTTGAATTAATAAAAAGCTTTTCTTAATACACCCAACTGTAGGGAAATTAATTGTTCCTACCTCGCTTTAACAATATTTGTTTCAAAACTCCATTAAGATAACTTTCAATTTATTCCTAATTCAAATGAATTAAGATAGCTATTATTAAGTTACAAAAATATGACATATATATTTCATTGTTTATGAACTCATTATTCGATCTCTACATATATTTTTGTAACGTATCAAATTTTGCATTTGACTTTGCAAAATTCATTTTAATATCAAAGGATGAATAGTTTGGTATCCCTATTTGTGGCTGTACATTATTAAAAATTTCGAAGAAAAATTTATTCTACATAACTTATGAATTGTCGATAGAATATAATTTTTTTTGTTGGGAAAGATGATTTGATTCTTAAATGTAATTGTTTAAGATGTCTACAAATTTGTTTCCCAGTTTTATATTGCACTTTTAAATATATTTATGTGGCTATGCAAGATTTGTTGGCTTTTATATTATGGAGAAATTATAGTTTTTTTGTATTGTGATGTTGCAGTTTGAAGCTCAGACATTTATTCTTGGGAAATATGATAGACATTATTCTTGGGAAACATTCTTCTTTTCATGAATGGTTGCTATCAATAAAGAATCAAGCAATTCTGAAGTAGTCTCTAACCTTATTTATGTGAGTGATTTTAGAGGTTGCAAATGCTTTTAAAAACTTTCTTGAAATCCCAAGAAATTGTTTTTGTAATAATCATGAAATTAATGATATTTATATAATTTTTTATTCTAAAGTCTTTTTTTATAGTTGATGAACAAGCATTGTTTTCAAAATGGATATCCGAGAGAGAAAAAAAAAAATGAGAAACTTGGAATGATTAACGTTGTTTCTCCTCTAAGTCGATAGATGGCAGTAGTAATTGGTCTATACAAAAAGCGATAGATTGAATGGACGGAATAAAATAAAGCTCTTCCTCGTCTTGAGAAAAGAATAAAAAATGAAAGGTTGAAAATGTAAAGAGATCGCTGAAGACTCTGCATAACAGATTTTTCTCCTCCTTTTTTGAATTCATGTTATTTTTAAAGAGGAATTAGAAAAATTCTCTTTATTACGATCGTCTGATGTCAGATGATTGTCTTCCATCTGTAAAAAAAAATCATCATTGATACAGAAAGGTTATCTACAAAATTCTTATCCGTCCTCAGCAACTTTTAAACTAGATTTCTATTACTCATGTCACAACACAAAATCGGTAGTTTGTTGAACCAAACATGAAAGTTTATTTGCAGAATTTTAAGCTTTTTTCAGTTCCCGTCCCCTTTCCCATTCCATTAGTTGCCTTAATTGATTGGTGCTGCTCTCTCTCGTCCAAACAAAAAATCAAAAACTGTTATCTAAGCTTAAAAAGGTGGTAACAATTGTTGTACGAAATTATATATTTAATTTTCCCAAAATAATTTTCTATGTTTTTATGGTTTTCTTTTCTTGTTGAAAATTTAAAATTATTAAAATCACTTCCTTTAGTCTAATACTTGAAATAATATCAGCAAGAAAATGTATTTAAAAATTTAAATTGGAAGGCAACTTATTTGCATAAATCAACGAAAATTCCTCTTAAATAATTGAATAACGCAAATAAACGCATTCCTTCCTTAAAAAAATCTGAAGAATATAATAATTTCAAATTATCTGACTCTTACAACTATTTTTTCTCATTTAAATCTTTTTTTTTTACAATAATTAATTTTTTTTCGACGCTAAGAAATGACTACTCATTATACAAAATAATAATACATACGAGAAAATTTTTATCAAAGTGATAAAAAAACCTAAAAAAAAGCATAGATATTGGTTACTTAAAAAGTAGAAAGTAGATCTTCAAAACCTATCCACCTAATACAATTGTGCAGAACATTACATTACTACACTTTGCTGTAAGTCTACAAAATCGAACAAGATTTAAAAGTATAAAAAAATTCGAAAATCCAAAGAGTTTGCATTTTTTTAAAGACAAAATTATCTTGTGGATCGTAATAGATATCTTTTGAAATGCCCTTTTTCCTAAAAATTCTTTACATCAAAATTATTGGCTGAACGTTATTAGTCATTAGGAGTAACTAGTTAAAAAAATTAATATCAAGTAAAGTTAGACAAGTTGAGCTGAAAATTCGCACTTGGAGTGACATTCATTTCAATTATTTATTGAACTGTTATTTTCATCCCACAGATTGGAAACTAGGAAATTTTTATAAAAGTAAAAAGAAGGTCACTACTGACTGCTGACAACTTCATTTCATGGAAGGGCAATCTTAAGATCTATTGATGTGTATTGTGGCTTTATACGAGTTTAAGGTGGAAATGGAATAGTTCATAGAATTCGGAAGGAAGATGATTCAGGGATCATCCTGATGCGATCATGATTCAAAATTTTGGCTTTTATTTCCAATAGTCGTTATACAGCATCTAAATGTTAAATTAATCTAATAAATGTATATATTTAAAAGAGATAAACTGTGTTTAGAAGAAGAGATATTAAGCTAACCCTTTCAGCCCTGAATTTTCAAAATGTGGAATTAAAAAAATGGGGCAAAATAGTAATAAGTTTCATCAAGACAATATATTCATTTAATTTCATTTCATTTTCTTCACGGGTATTGGAACCAGGAAATCGTGGCAAATGCCACTATCAGGTTTGAAAAGAACTGAAAATTAAGAACTTTAAATATAGTGGTGGCATATGTGAAAGGGGAGGGGTGGGGTGGAGAAAGGGCCAAAAGTAATTTTTCCGTGTATTGCATTAATGAGAAAAAAATGAAAATTAGTGATTCAAATCACCAAAAGGAAGCAGAATGGCACCAGGAAAGAGTTAATATTAGATTGATATAACGGTTAAATCCCTGATGATTATAAAATTCCTTTCTGATACCTGAGCGCCATTTGATTATAGAAGAGGATTATAATCAAACTGCCACATTTACAGGCCAGTAATTTTAATTTTCCAGGGCAGATCCAAATAAAATTTTAATTCGTGAATCATGTAGCTGAGGTCTAAGAATAGTTTGAAATTTCACTGATAGATGGCGCTTTGCTGCTAAAAGATATAGAATTGTGTAACTTCTGTAACTTAGCTCTAAAAGATATACTATAATTCTAACAAATTGTTCCAAAAATTAACAATTATAAAACTCAAATGATATAGAGGTGAAAATGCATGAGCTAAAAGATGGTTATACCTAACGGACTTATTAATACAAGGAATTCACATGACGAGAAAAAGATTGGCATTGTTAATTACAGATCCTACTATAGTTACGGTGAAAATCAAGATCCTTACCATTCGAGTAGTGAAACAGAAATATTTATAAAAATTACATCCTCTAACATCAATTAATTAACCAACCTTTAATTCACGTAGAAGCTACTATAACATTAATTAATTCAAAAAATAGTAAATTAAATATATTAAACTCAAATCATTTATATAGAGATTAAGACCAAGGATAGATTTAAAAACATTCCACTTAAAATTTATGCATAAAATGACTTCCTTATGCCTATTGATATTTTGTTATTAATAAAAGAACTCAACAATAACGAACGAACAATAATTTAATAAAAACTATATCAACTTTTCAACTGGATGAAACGCTTGCGAAATCGCATCAAAAGTTACTCTGAACAAAGAAATATGGAATAGTCAAGACATAATTTTTTCATACATCCAGGCTCATTATGGCAATCGGCTACGCTCACTTTCACGTGGTTCCACATTCAATATTCCGACTGCTGGTTGCAGAGAAGTGGACGATCCACTGGATTATGTTACTGGCAGTCCACGTACCATATATTTTAACTTTAACAAACTATTCAGGGCCCTAAAAAATCTTGTGGAATAGCGTGATAAAAAACATAATATAAGTAATCTTTAACTTGATTGCTTTGTTTTTGTTTTTCAGTAAAATTTATTGCGTATACCCATTCAATTGATAGGAATACCCACGTACCACATCTTTTCACCTTGACAAACCAACCAGGACCTCGAACCAAACTGATGGAATCGCGTTAAACGTGATTTAAGGTCATAACTAAAAACCTAGGGCAGTCTCTATAAGATAATGAAGATGTCTCAGATACTTTTCCCAAATCAAGTCTAGAATAATTTGTTTCATCGATATCCCAAATCAATCCCTTCTCAAAACAAATTAAACTTCTCACTAGATTCTATGAACTCTTTGTCCTTACAAACAATATTTTTTTTCTGTGTTTGCATTGTGTATTCTATAACTGTTATAGGGATTTATTCTGCAATGAAGTAATCTTTAACTTGTTTGTCTTGTTTTTGTTTTACAGTAAAATTTACCAACTTTACCCATTCAATTGATAGGAATACCCACGTACCATACCTTTTCACCTTAACCAACCAATCGGGACCTCGAATCACTTTGGTGGAATGGCGTGATGAAAATTGAAACATCTAAGATCATAACTACAAACCTAGGACAATTTCTTCAGGATATCGAAGATATCTCAGATGCTTTTCCCAGATCCAAGTCCAGAATAATTTGTTTCATAGATATCCCTAATTAAGCCCTTCTCAAAACGAATTACGCGCCAAATCCCATAAATTCTTTTTCCTTACTAAACAATCTTTTTTTGTGATTATATTATGGATTATAGAGCTGTTATAGTTATTTATTGTGCATTAAAGTAACCTTTAACATTTTTTTTTCAATAAAATTTTCTTTGTATACCCATTCAGTTGATAAGGTATCCTAAAGGTTTCAAGGATATACAGCGGAAAAAAGAAAAAGAAAGTTCTATATGTCACGTTTTATTATCCCAGTCAGGCAGCATGAACAGAAGAAATATCTGTAAAGCTTTAAAATTCCAAATACTTCTAGACTGCGTTAATGTCAGGCAGCTTTTTTGTTTCCTGGAGGTATAAATTTGGAATGACAAGATGCTGTCCAAAATTCCCCCTATTTCTGAAGAAAGAAGAAATAATGTAGTTAAATTTTGGTTAGATTTCAATAAAAAAAATAGTACATTTTGAGTAATTGTTCAAAAGAAAATTGTCATCCATTAGAAAATAGTTAAAAAGACAAGTTTTAATTGATATATAATTATTGAATTGGATTACACTTGAAATTCATGGAATTTCTCGCTTACAATTATATAAGGTTATTGATTTTCAATAAAAAATATATAGAATAATTTATTAAAAAATTTAGATGCTTTATATAAACAAATTGAGCACCGCCCTCATAATTTTAGGAAATAAACTGCATTATAATAATTTCATTTTCTTCATCCAAATAAGGTGTAAAATTTTTAATTTTTTTAATTTTTTTTTATTATTTAATAGTAGCCGATGTACCCTAATGTTGTTCAGAAGGAAGTGTTTTCTTTTTTTTTATCCAATAAAAACTTAGCTTACTTCTATAGATAACATAAAGCCTTAATTTAAGCCTTTTATTATATTTCAATATTCGGGAGTGAGATTTGAGTTAGTAATATAATAGAAAAGATTTATAACAAAAGTACAAGATCTTGCATATTAAATTTATTTTTGGAAGCTATATATGATAAGCTTCAAATGCTAGAAAGCAAAAATATATTTGATATTATTGCTAGCCGGAATCGCAACTCATAATCCTTCTACTTTCTGTAAGTTTATTTCTTTATTATTAAAATACGAAAATATGTTGCACCAAAGAATTTAACAGTATCGCAATTTCTTGAAAAATTATAGACTGTTTAAATTATTATTAAAAACGAAATAAAGCCAATATTTTATTAGTTATTAATGACCTACATCTAAAACCATGATAATTGACATAACCTGTAGGGAGCAAGACATCGATCTCCAGTGACATTCATACATTATTAATTAATTTTGAAGAATAATGTAAAACTTATTTAAAAGTTGTTAGTAGCAACTGAAATATATGCTTACAATATGAAATAGGTTGACAATCATTTTGACAGTGAATTTAAATCAAAAATCAAGTTTAGAATAAAATAAGAATCTAAAACAAGTATCAAGTCTAGAGTAAATTTATAGTTACAGGAATCATTATGACAAATTTTATATTAAATATAACATTTTCATTATCAAGAATTTATAAACTTTTATTTAATTTCTCCATTTTCCAAGTTTTAATTATTTTAATTCAATTTTTTAAATAGATCTTGGAAGCTGACGCTTGTTTTCATTGGTCATGTTATAATCAGTACACCAATTTTCTCTCACGCGGAAAAAATTATTGATAATACTTTTAAAATTATTTGTTTGATTTTAATATATTAAGGATAAATTTGTCTTAAAAAATTGATGCTTTTGTATCAAACTTATGTAGATATTATATTATTTGATACAGGTTTAGAGCAGTTCTTATTGCTTAAAAAAACAATAAAGAAAAATTCAGTAACTTAATTGAAATGTATAAAGCGACGAAAGTGATACTATCATTTCCTAGGATTGAAATATTTTTTCAAATTTCTTTGATTATACCTATAACGATCTCATCATCAGAAAGATCATCAGTGTTAAAAACTATTATACCAATTCAATGTCAGAAAAAAGATTTAATGGCATGTCATTGCTATAGTGGAAAAATAATAATTAAATTGAAAGATGTATCGAAGATAACTAAGGAATTTTCAAAAGAAAAAAATTGCCATTTTTTAATTTATACTTAATTTATAAGCAATAATAGAGTTTTCCTTCAAAGGCATGGATTTTCGATAATTTTAAACATATCATTTTTACACTGCTTTTAATAAGCTGTAAATTAATTATAATAAAAAGATTTTTTTTTGAAATTTTGGCCAATATATAGATCGATATTATTTACAAGTTAAATTTGTCAAAGTTTTAAAATGTATAATTTTTGAATTCATGCGCTGTTTTTAAAACTTTGATTATTTAAATAGATATTTCAGGATATATAAATGACATTCTTCTAGATATTATAAAAAGTTTTAATTTATCATGATTAATTTAAACCAGCTTAAATGTTTTTTGAATTATAAAATAATCAGAGCAAATTTTAAAATGATACTAATACGATAATAAATTTCTGTTTACTTTAAAGTACTTTATAAAATACTTTTCATTCCATTTTTCGCATGATTTTCTGTCTCTAAAATTTATAAATGTTGAAAAAATAAAAAGATAAAATTTTTTTTAATATACTATGGTCTCCAGAAAAGAGAGAAAGAGAGAGAGAGAAGAAAAGTTTAGCTTAATTATATTAATGTTCCATTGTAAAATAACACTATTTTTTGACTGTCCTCGCGAGGACGACACTTGAGCTGGTGCCCGCTCCCTCTTAACACACACCACACCAGTGGGAGGACCAAAAAATTACATAAATTATATTGGTATGATGATATAAATGTTATATTTCTTGTTTCTTTCATTCTTAATTATGCTTCAATGTTTAGATAGAAATTGATCATCATTTTGAACTTCATAAGTAAACGAATATTATAAGAACAATTATATTCCAAGTAATTTTAGTAAGAAAATACAAATTATTTTTTCTTTTATACAATTAATCTTATTTTAAATAGATAACACGCTTCCTAAATATTTAAATTCCATAATTATAGAAATTTTTTTTGTAAATTTATTCAATTAACTCGAAGAATATTAATTGTCAACAAAATTTATATAAATTAATTAATTAAGTGAGATATATCAAGCAAACGAATAATTATGAAAAAGAATTAGTCTTAAGATACTTTAAATAAAATTATTGATTATGTTAGTATGAATAAACGTCTGCGAAGTTATCAAATTTCAAAACTTCATAATTAGCAAGCTGTAGCTTATAAGTTCAAATGTATGTTATTTTCAGAAGGCTCCAAAGAACGGCTGGGTCAGGAATTTATAACAAACTTAATTCATCCCTGTCTCTAGTAGAAGCACGAAATTTAAAACATACCCATTCCATCTGGAAACTGTACTAAAGTGAAAGATGCCATTAAACATGAGTTTCAGCAAGATTCCTCTTGCCATAGCGCGTGCTTTACTGCCATCTACCATCTGTTACAAGCAAAATGTCATCATGCGTGAAGACGAATCCATCAAACACAATGAAATGTTTTAAATGTTTGAATTTCTATTGCCTTTCTATTTTTATTGGTTACGTTTGATTTTTTCTTAGTATTTGTCTAGCATGAATCGGCTGCTAGTAAAATTTCTAGCCGGCAACAAAAGAGCAGGCAGTTTCTTGTGTTGCAGATTTAACTCCATATTGTGTCTTCCTATCTTGCAAAACTTCTAGAGTTCTAGTAAGATTGTTAACACCAAATATATTTGCCTAAAAAAGCAACTCTCTTTTATGCAATGTTCTGTGAACATGGCGGTGAATTTTTTTATTAGAGCAGTCTTGTTTATGTTTTTCACAGACAGTCAATTAACCGCTCTAGTAAAGAACCAAATGAAATTATTTAAACCGTGACTTTCAGTTATTTAGAATCTTATAACCATACTTGTAATTTCTATTTATAGCCCATTTGCATTATTTTTAGGTCTAAGCTTCCATGCTATTTCTTCGGGCTTCAGTTCAAAAAACGGTTCCTAGATGTCAGCAGTGTGGCTCCAGAGTTTGAGATACCTTGCAATTATTGCACCAAAGCATTTCGACCGGAGATCATCTTTTGAATTCGCCGATTATGTCTCTCAATTGTAAAAAAAGACCGTAATAATCCAAAATTTTTGCTTCCCTTAAACAATGGCTACCCAAAATACAGTTCGATGTTACTTTCTATTTTTTACGGTATTTGGGTTACAGAATAACCTTGTCGCACGGAATCATATACTCCTACGTTGTTCAAACCTTTTCTTTTGCATTTAATGCTGCCTATTTATTTTCGATGTCTTCCAAATATCTTTTCTGATTGTTTGCAGAAAGTTTCTGAACGTTATCATTTCATACGATCAGTTGCAGGCTTGAATTGTGCGTCAGTCCTGTGCTCATTCATTTTTGAGCAAAGTGTTTCTGCAGATGGTTGTAACGTTGAAAGTTTAATAATTGCTCCAAAATTGGTGAAAGAAGAAAAACAGCTTTAATACTTATTGACTTATCGAAATATCCATGATTCATGCCCGTTTTGGGTTGGGAAGTTTGACGTTCATTTGGCAACGAATTATTTAGAATTATTTTTTATTGTAGTTCAAGAATACCTGAACTACAATAATTTCCCCAATTATTCGAAGCTCGTTGAAAACAAATCGATTCATTGAGAGAATGTATTTCATTTCTCATACGAATTTAAAATCTGTCAGTAATAGAGATTTGAAATGTTTCGATTGATACTATGATTAATTTTTTAAAAGCAGAAATTACTTGTTCATGTATGAGTATATAACCCATAAAAAAGTTTAAAGCAGCTTCTGAGGAGTAACTATTTTGCTGGAAATATTTAATCACCAGAATGAAGATTTATTGTGCTTATTGTTCTACAGCAATTGCGCAAGTAGGAAGTGTAGATTCGTAGATGCGTCAAATTGAAATTGGCAAGACGTTTGAAAAAGCAGTCTCGTTGAGCGGCATGACTCATGATTCGCTTCTTATGGGAAATAAAAAGTCTGTATCTGAAATTCACCGTCAAATCGTTACTTATTATAGCGAATAAGCAACGAGGAAATGACAAATATATAAATGATGTCGCTATTTTCAATCGGACTGAGAAGGGAAAACTCGAAATACGTAGGGATTAGTTCTTTCAACAACAAAAATGAACAAGGTGTGAATTGGAGAAATGATTCAAAACGATTGATTCATACAATTGTATCAGAATTTAAACTGACTTTTGATACCATTCAACGTATAGTTTTTGATTTGTTGTAATATTTTACGTCTCATGCCTGCTGGTACTAGCTATGATATATGAGGAGAGGAAAGAAACCAGAATGATGTACAATTTCACTTAGCCGCTCTACATTAATCACATTGTTACTTGGGAAGAAATTGATGTCATCATTTTCCCTTCACAGCCAAAAACCCATTATCTCTGAATCAAACTCTCTGACAGTAAAATTATGATATTTATGTTCTGGGATTCATACTGTATTATCATGATAGAGTTTTTGGACTATGCGCATATAGTTGCTGCTGATATTTATCGTTTCAAACAGCTCACTGTCTTCAGCTTTCTTTAATTCAATATTAAAATCCCTTATTAAATTTTAACCAATAAATGAGAGACGTCGAACAACAGTCACAGGAGGGTTTAGAACAGGACCGTATTTCATTATATCTTCCACTTTATGCTCATTACACTGTTTAAATAACCACGTGGTTATAGTTGCAGGGGCATGAAGTGGTGTTGTGTGATATTTATCGTACCCTTTTGATAAGATTACAAAATCCTATCCTACGTAAATGTCCTGGCATATAGAGTGGTGGGATTATCTTTTTGCATGACGATGTCTGTCCAAATAATTCTCATAAAATTTAAGATTTGTTTAAAAAGTTTAAGTGAGAAGTTATGTTACTTCTCTGTCCATATAGGCAAGATTTGACATACAGTTTCTATGACCTTCCCGAAATTGAAAGAAAACTGACCTATAACAAAGTTTTATTCAGACAGCGATGTGAAAACAGTGGTCTAGAAAACTATGTTAAACAAACTGGTCCTGTATTCAGATGAATGTCTAAATAAATTAAGTGATTATGTGATAAAGTGGTTGGCAAGTATATCTACTAACTTTTTTTTGTATTTTCTGTATCTTACACATTAACAGTTTATTTTCTCTAAGTTTGTGGATAAATTTATTTTCAACCCATCTCAATCAACTTTCAATGTTTTTGAAAATTCAACATTTATTTTTCGAATGGGAGCGCCATCGGTTTAAACAAATCGTTACCCAAAATAAGGAGCAGCCAATCAGGCCTAGGGAGATGTTTTTGATAATTTTGTGAAACATTTTAAAAGTGTATATTTTTATTATCCCAAAGAGAAGACGGAACTATTTCGATCAGAATAAAATTATGATCGCCATTTTTAACGCTCTTGAAAGCAAAGCCTTTCGTCATTTTACTTTGGGTCAAAGTATAAATTGACTTAATTATTAACGAAGCTTGAATAATAGAAGGAAGATGCTAATAATTTAACAGGTCCAGTAATTAACATTTCTCTGTTTAATTGTTGTACGAGCCTAGGGAGAATAATTTTTCCTTTCTTGAGTAATTACAAGAAGAAAATACTTTGTCAAATTGATGATGCGTTACACTTAACGACAAAAGAAAAAGGCCCAAGCATTAATTCATCCATTCCAGCTACGTTTCTGATTTAACGACGTCAGTTTGATGAGCGTTGAAATTATGTTTCGGTTAGAGGCATCTAAGAATATGATTTTTTACGATTTGCATTTCTATATATTTTCTTTAATTGCAATATTGCAAATAAATAAGTCTGGAAACTAAAATAAATAAATATTTTACTCTAATATATATTTATTTAACATATTATTACGTTAAAAATCCTCCTGAATCAATGGAAAACCTATTCCCAAAATTTCAAGAGGATGTCGTGCAAGAGTTCTAGTAAATGTTCTGAAAGTTTTCTATAAAAGTGCATGGCTTGAATATAAAAATATTTTGAACATTAATTCAAAATTTATGACAATCAATAAAAAATTAAATTGAAAAATTGGTATACAATTTTTTACAAAGCCAATAAAGTTATTATCTTGAGTTATAACTGTGATAATAAATTCCTGGAATGCATTTAAAATACATCTATAGAAAAAAGTGCCTATAAAATTTTATCAACCCTTTTTACAATTCCTATAAACATCTTTAAACAGCAGGGAATTTATATAATTTTATCATTTGAAAATAAATTTTATTTTCAAAATTTTTTCTTTGTTAATTTTCCGAAAATGACAAGCATTACAGTGCAAAGATTATTCATTAAATCTTGTTTTTTCAGTGGAACAAAAAAAATCTTGTTTTATAGATATAAAAAGTGTAATAATGATGGAGATTCCGTCTTAGATGGTTCACCATATGGCAGAACATCTACTTCAATTAATGATGCAGATATCGATGTCAAAGAAACAGTGTTTATGAATGTTATTTGAAAATAAGAGACAATATTGAACAAATTCCAGTGACAACTGGCTTTTTTGTCAAGCAATTTTAAAAGATCCTTTAGGGATGCAATGCGTGCCTTCCCGAGTTGTTCTAGAACTTTAAAATTGTTTCAAAAATAAGAAAACGCCAAAGTGGCCAGGGAGATGCGTTATCTATGTGATTACTTTTTAAAACGCATTATTAATGATGATTAAATTAAGGAGTTATTGAAACAAGTGATTAATTCTTTTAATGAAGAAAGGAAAGATACAACAATAAAATGAATGGCTTTGGAATCTGAATTAAGGCAGAAAGTAGCATTTTTAAATATTCAAAACAAAGTAATATTGATTGTTTTCTTTCATTGTTGTGGTTTTCTACCTTAGGAATTCTTACCAATTAGCCATAAAATGATTAAAGAATTGTTATTTTAGAGCTTTGTGCTATTAAAAATTAGTAAGGAAAACCTGACGCAGTTTAAGTTTTTTTCTAACATAATCAAATCTAATGCAATTTCTAATCTAATTTAATGTAAGAGTCTCTTTTTCCTAATTATTACTTGGCATTTGCACAACACAGTTATAACATAATAACACTATGATTAAGTGAAAAGTTGTTGTCCAGAGTTTAACTTAACGTCATATTTCTCCAAACGCAATCCCTCCGGGGAGCGGATGAGATGCTTCCGGCATGGTGGTTGGATATCACCACCCTGGAGGGTACACAAATAGGTGGGGGCAGGCTCCTCTCATCGCTGATGAGACATACTTCCTTCTGGAAGGGTTGCAAGGTGGCTGGTGATGACCATTAGGACTCAACCACAGTTCCCGCTAGTGTTATTATAGCGGAGGACGGGTCATTCAGCCTTATGGTTTAAATCCGTATGCCTTCTTGGCGGGTAGGAGAGTCTGGTGTGACTTGTCCAAACACACACTGTTTATACGTGTAAACGTTAACACGATAACTCACAAGAACTAGACAAATGAAATATGGTAAACCAAAATTTCAGATCTATCTCTAATTTGAAGGTGAACGTTATGGATGCTGTTTCGAATGCACACTAGTTTCTCTTCAGTATGTGCCGGAGAGATAGCAGTGGCCTTGTGGTAAGATCTCGACTTTTGAACCAAGTTCGAAACTTGATTTTGTAAAAGAACCACAGTTTAGTGAATCTAGTACATTTTAAATTCATTGAGATCAAATGAAACCTCATTGGATTATCATGGAAGTTTGTAGAGTGTTTGCCGGTTCAAACGTCGTTCTCAACATCTCGCTATGGCTTAGAATCCTGAGATTCGACCTCAAATAGTCCTTGTCATGCTTCAAAACGGAGCGTAAATATTGCTTAACGAAACTAAATGAAGTTTACCGTATGGTGGAATCGGACACGAAACTTGTTTTATAGTGGGGCATTAAGTTGAGAGGAAAATGTTTCTGGTTATTTTTCCGATGGTTTTTAAAAATAAATACACTTAAAATTTAGTCCGATTGATGATCAAATAACCCAGATGACACAATTACTTTTCTTTTTTAGTTACATATTGAAGTGATAGATAAAAATAAACTGTTACTTCTCAATTTCTTACATTTTATTACTCTTGAATGCTCCACTAAAATAGTTTTTTTTTTGGCCTGACTAAGTGATGTAAAGTAGAACAAATGTTAAAAATAAAGTCATAGCAGACTCTCCGACACTACAAGAAGCATACGCATTTAAATCATAAGGCTGAACGACCGGACCGCCACAATAGCAACACTGGAGAGAACTGTGTTCTTAGGTGCCGTCACCGGCCACCGTACCACCCTTCCCGTAGGAAGTACGTCCCGTCATGGATGGGAGGTGCCTATCCCACATATTAGTGTATCCTCCAAGGTGTCGATATCTAACCACCAACCAGTATCTCATCTTCATTTCGAGGTCCCCCCCATTTGATGGAAATGTTAAAAATAAAAAAAAATAATGCTGGTTAAGTAAATGATAATGATAAAAATTTAAAAATCATGAAACCACAACTTTCATCAGTATGATAGATTAAAAAGATTTTTTTAAAATTTTTTTGTTGCCTGGGATGTAAAAAAAAAATTCATTTATCATATTTTATAAGCTGGTTTAAAATATAAAATTTCTTTTTTTCTATAAGCACTACTTTTTGAAATTATGCTAATTATGCATTACTCAAAACCTTAAACAATAAGCTATTCTTTGAACAGATCAGTTTCCTAAATGAAAGAATATTTTCATCTCTTACATAGGAAGTCGCGTTAAAAGTGGAGTAAGAAAAGGATTTCATTGTTTTGTTCATGATGATGAGTGGAGTTCATAAACATTAGAGAAAATTGAATGCGGGTTTAAAAATTGTTGACTTTCTTCTTAGTCAGAAGGGGAAAATACGAATTATTCTTACTTCCTGTGTAGCAGAGATAAATACTATCCTGAAATAAGAATTTTTTTTGCTTACCAAAGAGAACTTTTTTCCTGGAGAAATATATGCCATTGAGGAACCCTTAGTCGAATGAGATCGAATACAACATATAAAGCTATGGACAACAAAATATAAAGCTATGGACAGCAAAATATAAAGCTAAGGATTAATCTCAAAAAGCGCTGCGATGGTCTGGTGGTAAAGTCCCGTCTTCGAAACCGGCATCATGCTCGAGACCCGATTTCTCCGAAAAACCGTCATGTAAGTGGGTCTGGTGCACGTTAAATCTGTAGCGGCCAAACGTTATCCATCTGGTATGGTGGGGAAATTTTGAAAAGGGAGTGCAAGTTCAGGTGTTGTTCTCATCGTCTGACCACATATCAAAATTACAAGGTTCATCACAAAATAGAAGTCGTAATGGTTTAAAACGGAACGTTAATATAGCTAAAGATATCACGAAAGCTCTTATTCAGGATAGTATTTATTTCACATGCTTGGATTCCTTGCGTGAATACAGAAAAAAAATGAAGTTGAAGTGTTTTATGATCGCCACAGTATTCTATGATGCTTATGTCAGTATCCATATTCACAAATAAACGGAAATCTCTTTGTTTAGCTCTTGTTGTCAAGAACTTTCTAGGCAATAACAGGGCCGAAAAATTTGTTAATTGAATTAGAAGCATACGTAATAGTTTCAGAGACTTTGGTTGTAATAGCAGCATAAAATGTGCGGCTTGCGCAACCATTTATACCGTTTCTTTGAAAATCTTGGCGATTCCGGTGAAGATCAAAGTGGCATAAAGGCAATAAATTATCATTATCAAGGATTTGGGTTATACGTTAGGTAACTGCTGGGATCAGACGGGAAGCTATGCAAACAAAATTCAAAATTTTCCAAAAAAGACTTTGGATTTTAATAAAATATTTTTCTTTTGTATTCGATTCTTTTTTCTTTTTTAAATTTTTAATTAGACTATTATAAATTTACACGATTGCGACTTCACTCTATTGACTCAAATGTTAAAAAAAAATACTAAGGAAAAAGATATTTTAAACTCTGAATATAATTTAAGGGTGTTGACATAAATAAGGCTTATTTCATATTTTACAATTAAGAAGACATGAGCAAAAATCAATACATTATTTGCTTTCACCAAGTAAAATGCGCATAAAATCAGTTAAAAACTCCATGGCACCAAGCCATATGTTGACATAAAATATTATTAATATCCTTGTTTGCAGTTATAAAAACCTCAAATCACAAGTTTTAATTAAATTAAATTAAAATTTTAATCAAGTTAAATTAAATTAAATAAATTTTTTAATCAATTTAATTTAAATTTAATGCATTTTTAATTACATTTTTTAAATTTCATAATATGAGAAAATTTACTCACCTCATGATGTGAAAAAATTGTTTCGAGTATAAATTGTTTATTTCTTCCGTATCTTTGTCATTATTTTGAGGATATATTAACTATAATAAGATGGAGAGCAGATTAGAATTGAAAAAATTATTCTAGACAACCTCAACTTCTGTCATGATAGCCTAGCTATTCACTTGCCGATTGCAAAGAGTTTAATCAAATAATTTTTAGTTAGTATAAAGATCAAATCATCGTTTCTTTGAATCTTAATCTTACAATGTTGCAAAAATATTATAATGCATTTTTTCCCGATACAAATATAAATTTAAATATTTTTATTACATTCACATATTCACATCATAACATTCAAAAATCGTGAAGCTTTCTGTTTAACAAACTGACACTTTTAGACTGAAATTGTAATAATTGAAAAATGCCTCATTAAATGCTTTTTAAAAACTATTTATTTTATTTTTAAAAGAAATGATTAAACGCAGAATTCATTTGTATCATTTATGACATTTATTTGTTCCGAAATACTTGGAACCTTTTTTGAAGTTCATAAATTTTGTTATTCTCATTTAGAAAGTGTTTAAAATATTTTTCATGTTTTTGCTTTTCAGTCTTTTAACCTTTGGACAACGGAATCTACCTTTTCCCCGAATTTATAATATCAAACAGTTATCGATTATTGCACGATTATTTTCTTATTGTCTTCGGAATCGGAATGTTTCAGGTTCGAGACACGATTTCACCGGATAACCGTTGTGTAAGGTGTCTGGTGCATGATAAAAGTTAGGAGAAAAACGTATTCCGGTTGCTGTAGAGTGGTGTGGAGATGGAGGAGTTCAGGTGTCGGCCTCGTCATCTGATCACGGTTCAAAATTACTAGGTCCATTCCAAAATATCCCTAGTTCTGCTTTAAAACAATAAGTTAATATAACTAAACAAAAATTAAGAAATACTATCGGAGATATTTCTTTCATTGTTTGACCTAGGCCGAAATTCATTTTATTTGATTGCATAAAAATGAAAAGAAATTTAAAACCATTCAATCACTCTTTATTTGACTTCAAAGTGTTAAGAATAACTCTTCTAAGCTTTTTAAAAAAGAATTTCCATAATGCATTCTTGTATTTATAAAAAACGAGCTGGTACTCGGCGCGTTGCTGCTGCAGATGAAATAATTTTGAAAATATTGTTTGAGATAACTATCTTGTTTAATTAGAAATGATAGAAAGAATGATATTTATTTCTTTTTGACAGTGCATACATTCATTGAAATTGAATGGTACATAAAAGAAATGCATAAATAATATTTATTCTATTTTTTTACTTTATTATTCAAGTATACTTTAGGGTAGAAAATATTTTATGTTTTTCCGTCTTCAGTTAAATAAAAAATTCTTGGCTGTCCGACTCGCGAAAATCCAAAATACAACGGGCCATGGGAAAACCATCGATTTTCTAGGTTCAAAGAAATAAGGCGGCACGTTTGATCTCATTCGGATGAACGGTGCGGCAGCGCATAAAATACAAAGAAACAAAGATTCATTTATATATATTATATATAATAATTGCATTATTCCTATAATCACCGCGCTAATATAAGCAATAATTTGGCGAAGTTTTATCGCAATCGAATGAACGGTATGCCACTGAATAAATTACGAACAAACAAAAATTCCTTTTTATATATTAGAAGAGAAGCTAGCCATACTCATTTTCTAAGATTCTTTGGTAACTAGATTTATCCGAAATTCGGGCCTGACTTATTAACACCATGTATTGATAATAAATTGTGCGTTTGATTTGAAATTAGTTACGATATTAGTGGCCCCTTTCTTTTAGAAATTTTTTTGATTTTTCAGTCATTTCATTCAATTTCAATTCGTAAAGAAAGTAATATTTTTCTTTAATGCAAATTTATGCGAGTTCAGCTATATAAATTTGGATACTAGGTCATGCATCTATTTAACACTACGTCATTAATAATCAAAATCAAATTTGACGAAATTCTCATTTGTATGTAAAACAGAATCCCCCCTTTTTTCAAGCTAGTATTGACTACATTTTTCCAACTGAATTCTATATTATACTTACATATTTTTTACATAAAAAAGATAAATTTTAAAGGCTTTCTATGGCAAACCATTAGACAAGTTGCTTGTAAAATTAACATGCTTATACTCATTATAGATACTAATGATGAATTTGTGAACTTTGAATACATAAATAATAGTATTGTAAAATAAAGTAAATATGTTGTTAATTTAAGGGGACAGTGAACTTTGAAATAGACGGTAATAAGATTTATTTATTGTTTCATCATCAAAATATACGTTCATTTTCAACCGAAATCTCATTATAAAATGTATTGTTCAATAAAATGAATATTTGAAGAGCTTGGAAAAAAGTTAAAATACCTTTATTAAAATGTTTTAATTAAATTTAAATATGTTTGAAATATTTGAAGTGTTTTGATTTTTCAGGAAGATTAATAAATTTGAAATTGAAGATAATAATTATATAAACAGTAAAAGAAAATTGGATACATAATTTATGGTTTGAGTTTTTTTAGATAGTTAAAATTCAGTTTTATTGCAGAAAAACGAAAAATACTTATGAAAATTCAATGCATATGCTTAAATATATTTATAATAAATTAAATTTTTAATAGAAATTAAAAAATTTCCTACGGTTTTATTCCAAATTAATTTATATAGGATAGTAAAAAATTTTAAGTTAAGTCAACTAGAATATTTTGAAATTAAAATAAATATATTTGAATTTTTAATAAAACAATATATTTCGATTTTACGAATTTTTAAAGATATAGGATATATCTTTATTTTATAGCATATGCACGAAAAATTTCATAAACCTAAATCAATAACTCTTAAAATTGCTTAATGGAAACCACCGTTCCTTAATTTGCAAAACATGTAAAAGAAATCGAAAGTATCTTTATTTTATATCTTCTAATTGAATTCACTTCTTATGATTATTGATAAATTCTTAAGAGTTCAGTTGAAATTGCAAAACAAATGAACTAGCACTCAAGTAAAAAAAATGAATAAATATCGATAATTGTTTTTGGTTTTCTCTTTTAATCAGAAAACTAATACTGGATGTTAAAAAATTTTTTGAAGTGTTTTGTGTTTTGAAATGTAGTTTTCTAAATACATGGAAATATAAATAAAAAATGGAATAATTATAGAATCACTATTATTAGGGAAAGTTCCTGCTTAGAGCTATGAATGTAAATATTCTTTACGAAGCAAAAATAAATGGCTTACTTGTAATTAAATAAAATGTATTATTTAAAAAGCATTAATAAAAAATTTATTACATTGGAAAAACTGATTTCCTTACTAAAGTAATCGTAGAAATCTAAAAGACAGGAAAAAAATGTGAAAAAATTTCTTAATTACTTCTAAAGCACATTTACAGAGGCGTAATCAAAAATTCCTTTGATTTAAAATTTGTTTGGATTGTGGCAAGGAAATGACACTGGATTCCCCACACCAAACTAGCTGCCAAAATGTTATATTAGAATCAATATTTAGATTAGAAGAGGGGATCTATGAGGCGGAGATGGATTTGCCCATAGTAATAGGAATACTGGCGAGCCGTTCGCGTTTTCCCACAAGCTGCATTGATTTTGGTTAATTAATATCCACAAGCTTGGTAGCTGTCGTTTGTTTAGCTATTAGCGCCGTCAGTTTAAGACCCCTGCTTTTCAATCATTTGAGTTAGGATACATATTTCAAAGGAGCAGCTGACTGACTGCACCCTACATTGGCATCACGTGCTGCAGATTTGGTTTAATTTTCGTGGAAACGATTTATTCTGTTATATAAAAAAAGATTTGTTTATTGGAAAGATTTATTCACAATAGCTATTTTATGATATGCCTATATTGGTTTTTTTTGTTATCAATTACTTTTATGTAATTTTTGTGTCAAACAATTGTCATAATGTGATTTTAGTTAGATATTGCAAATATTCAAGAAATGTTTTATCTTATACGGCTAATTTTTAATATTTTATTTAATCAAATAATTTAATTCAATTTAGACATTTAGCAGATTAGGATAAAGTTCTGAGTAAAATCTTTGTCTTTTTTTAAACACTTTAACGGGAACAAGCCGTTTTATTTCAAAATTTACATTTTTGACTATATTTAGAGAAAAAAAAAAACTCATTTGTGACCAAAAAAGGTATTTTTTAATTTGTTGCTGGGGCTGTTATTTATAATATGGGTGGTGACATATTAACTACCATCCAATACAAGCAATAAAGTTTTTCTGACTGATTCATTTGAAAAAATATGAAGTACAAATAATTTTACAAACCAGTATGCATTTTCGTAAAAATATTTATTATCAGTAATTTTAAAATTTAAAATGTATTAATTACACATGAAATAAGTGGTGTATATATATATATATATATAGTTCAAATTTTCAATCATTAGTAAAATACTTTTTATTTATCCACTCAAGTTCAAGTAAATTTTTTAAAACTTGCCTAAGATGACATTTGATGTTAATACAGTTTTTTCATTTTAATGTATTAATTTTTTATTAATTAATTAAAAACAATTTTTTTTTGCTTTTATAGTAGTTGTAATTGTTAGAGCGGGATAGCCTGGTTGGTACGGCATTGCATTCACATCCCTTGTTCTGCAAGTTTGAACCTGGTCACAAAGTTCTCCATGTTGAGAATTGTATCACGGGGGATACTGAGTCAAAGGTGATCGTTATTCGGATGCATAGGGAACCAAGCCCTCAGAAGTTACTGCATTCCCTCCTTCCGTTGTAAAGCGGAACACGAGGACAAATAATTGTGATTATTTAATAAAAAGTAGCTAAAATAAAGTTTTCCCTAACTTCTTACATTTTTCCTAATATCCAAAGTAGGAATTGATTTAAAAAAATTGTTTTTTATATTACTTGTTTTTATTTATTCTGTTGAAACAACATAAAACGAGGAACTGCACACAATAGAACATTACATGCTGAACATAACATTTTTGTCCATTTCTGGTTACTTTTAATGCTACAATGTTTGACAGATACCTTAAGGCGATGGTAAGATATTTACCATCGTCTTAAAAAGGGTTAAAATATACTTTAATTTTATTAACGCTGAAATTAATAAAAAAAATCTCAGTTCAATTTAAAATAATTTATTTTGAAAGCAAAAATAAATGGATCTGAAAAGCAGACAGTTGGAAAATGGAAGTGAAATAAGTAAATAAAACCATTTTGATAACTTAAGGCATTTGAGAGTTAAGACGTTTAAAAACACAATCAATGCACTTTTTATTGTTTTAAAGACTGCCATATTATGACACAAAACGTCCTTGATCTTCCGGTGCGAAAAATTAATTATTTAATTATTTGGCAGTTTTGAAATTAAATGAAAATTCTATTTTCAGAAAGTAATTAAAATGCACTTATCGGAAAATAAAATTTATGGTATTGAACCGAATATCGCACATCTCGCATTTTTAAATAAACGTCTCATTAAAAATGTGTCATATTTAGTTACTTACTCCTCTAATGATTCATGTTTCAGAAGAATACAAAATTCATTTATTAAAACAATTTCAATCCATTAGTAGATAGTAGATTTTGTGAGTAGAAATTTTGAAAACATTTATAAAGGATTTGAAAGTATCAACTCTTTATTGTGGATGAAAGCTCATTTTATTCGGGCTCATATCCATTACAAATTCATCCTCCGCATATCCCACTGCGTAGACGTGGACGCATAAAAGCGGGATGCCAGCTCAGGTACTGTTCAAAATTGTGTGGTCTATCCCAAAATAACCCTATTCTGGCTTCAAAATAGAATGTTTCATTAACCACTCAATTGTTTTAATTTTTTTACTATCTAATAAGATGACGTCTTCTATTTTGAGAATATTCTTTTATTTTGATTTAATTATAATCGTTAGAAATGCTTCATTTTTAGTTTACAACTATCAAAATTTGATAAATTGATGCACGAATGGCACTCGGGCAAAACAGTTAAGTGGTCAATATAAGATGATATCAAAGTTATTGATTGTTTCTCTTCGTTGTAAGGTAATTCCATTTCTATTTTTTAGAATCTGTACGTTAGTTCACAATTCTCTTTTTTCAACTTTTCCCCCCTATATTTTCCTTTTTGGATTTTTTAAAAAACTTTTCATTTTCCCTTATCTTTTTTCCGTGTTTTCGTTTCTTATTTATTACATTTCCATGTTTATTTTCTATTATTTTTTCCCTTCAAGTTTCATCTATTAGGGGAAGGGGGATTTATTTATTTTATTAAGTGAGCCTTTGGTAAACTCTTTCCGAGGTCAAGTCTTCGAAAAAATTGATATTTGAGGGCGCATACTAATATTTTAAGCTGAAATTCGAATTACTTGAACATAACCAAAACCAAGATAAATATAACAAGTTATATTATGTTGAAAATTGCTCCGCTATTAGCTTCGGATATTTTTCTGGATTAATAAAATATATTGAGATCAGAATATATATGAAAGATAATTTTTTTTAAAATTTAATTCATAGAAAAAATGAATAAGTAAAACTTTTTTGAAAAACTAACTATCTTCTCTTAAATCAAATTCTACGAAAAGCTTTGTTCCTTCTTCTTAATTAACTAAAATGGAGTATATCCTCGCGGCCTCTCATCATTGATTCCGATTGGACTGAATCGATGCTATAGGGTCTTTAATAAAAATCCTATTTCGAGGAAATTCTGATTAAAAATTTTAAAAAAATCTGCTTTAAGTGCGTGTTACGACTTTTCAATATTAGAATTAGCTTCGGGCTCCATTATACCTAGTATCAGAAACCATTATACTTAGAAACAATAATATTTAGTTCCAGAAACTGAAATTCGCTCCTAATATGCCAACCTCTTTTTTATCCTCTTTTTAACCTCGTAACCTCTTTTTTTGGATTTAAAAATGTGCCAGTGGAGTACACAGCGTAAGATAACTTTACTTTATTAGCATTCTGATTTTTTAATACAAACTTAATCAAACATATAAATGTCAGGAATGTTTGAGAGCTATACGAAACAAATTAGTGAAGGAATTTGAAACTTTCTCGATTTTCCCCCCTAAATATTTATTTACGTAAGTATTGCTATTATTAAAAATATACAAACTTGATATCTTTTTCTTGTCCATCCAGCAGAATTTTCTTTTATGTATACTCCATATAAGATATAAATGCCAGAAGTTTATGAGAGCTATACGAAACAAATTAGTGAAGGAATTTGGAACGTTCCCGATCCCCCCCCCCCCCCCAAATAATTTTTTACGTCTACTACCGCATTGATTTTATCAAAATAAATAAATAAATAAACAAATTGATATCTTTGGCCACCCAGCAGAATTTTATTTATATATACTTCATCGGAGATCTAAATGCAAGAAATTTATGAGAGCTATACGAAACAAATTAGTGAAGGAATTTGAAGTGTTTTCGAATTTTTGCCTTAATATTTTTTTACTTTGACTACCACATTGCTATTAACAAAAAGAGACAAACTTGATACCTTTTTCTTGTCCATACAGCAGATAAATTATTATATATATACTTAATCGAAGATATAAATACCAGGAATGTTTGAGAGCTGTACGAAGCTAAATTGTGAAAGAATTCGAATCTTTCTCGATGTTTTCCTCTTAAATATTTATTTACGTCAGCCATCGCACTTATACTATCAAGCAAAGACAGACTTGATATATTTTCCTTGTCTATACATCAGATAATTTTTTTATATATACGGGATCGAAGATATAAATGCCAGGTATTTATGAGAGCTATACGATCAAAATAGTGAAGGAATTTGAATGTTCTTGACCGCCCCTCCAAATAATTATTTCCGTGAGTTATCTTATTGATATTATCTAAAAGAGACAAACTTGACATCTTCTTGTCCATCCAGCAGATAATTCTTGATTACGATATGTCTACGACCTTATAAATGGGAATCAATTTCTCAAATGCCTTGATTTTTAATATTCTTTCTTCAGCTTCAGTTGATAACTTGCTAAATGAAATTCTGTTTCTCCATAGACGTACGGACGCGTGATACAGACTATGGCGAGAATTCTTGGAAAATCTTAAGATAGATGGCTGATAATGTTTCTACTTATTCTCCATAATTAGGTAATTCTCAAAAATTATTTTTCTATCATATCTCTTCTTTTCCATTTTTCAAAGATATCTTAAAGGACCGAACATATCTCCACAGAAGTGGATATATATTTATAATTCTAATCATATTCATTTATCTTTCAGTATTTTCACTAATTTATTTATTTTTCCCTAACCACTTCTCAAATAAAGGAATCTTTAACCATGTAAGCATATATTATGGCTTACGATAGTTGTTTCTCAAATAAAGGAATTTTTTTTCAGAAAAATTGATAACTGTTTTGAAATTCAGGCGCTTTTTGGTAATTTAATTACTTAATGACATATTAGAGAAGAGTCAGCTCTGATTAACAATTAAAACTAAAACCTCTCTTCTCTACGAAGAAAAGAATCAAAGTATGGATAAAATATGTTGCTATTAGAGCAGTAATAAAGTTTAGTTTAATTTAAAAAAAGTTTAATATGAAAGAAAACGTAATTTCATAATCATAAAACAAAAATCTTAATATTATAAAACTTTTGAGTTTTGATACAAACGAACATCACTGCGTAGTGTAGAAATGAACAGAAATGAATACTTTTGGTTTTATATAGATGCTGTTTATACAAAACAAATACGGAGAAGGATTTGAAATTTTCTCGTTTTTCACCTCTGCATCTACTACAGCTACCGCATTGCTATTATAAAAAGAGGGACAGACAACATATCTTTCTCCTTTTCCATTTAGCAAAAGTAGAAATAAACAAAAATGAAGAATTTTGGTTAGAGGATAGATATTGGTTACGTGAAGTAAATAAGTGGAAAAAATTGAAATTTTCACTTTTCTCTCCCCCTTCCCCTTAATATTTATCTACTATAGTTACTGCATTGCCATTATAAAAAAAGGACAAGCTTGATACCTTTTACTTGTCAATTCAACCAATGTAGAAATGCTCAGAAATGAAGACTTTTGGCTAGTAGATTGATCCTGGATATACGAAGCAAATAAATTAAGTAATTTAAAATTTTCCCGTTCCCCCTCATATATTCATCTATTATGGTTACTGCATTGCCATCGTAAAAATAAGGACAAACTTGATAATATTTCCTTGTCCCTTCAGCAAATAATTTTCGATTTCAATATGGTTACGGCCTTATAAAAGAGAATTGTTCTAGCTAAAATTAAAGAAAGAATATAGTTAGCGGACAGTTACTATTTTTTTCTTAAATAAAGGCTCCTCAAATAAAGTGAACTGAATTGCAGAGGGAATATCCAAGGGTTTTGCCTTTAATACAGGAGTTTATAATACATAGTCATAGAGCCTATAATACTGGACATATGATAAATTACCGTAATATTTAGCTGCCAAAAATACAAAATGATACCCAGATGATGAAATAATTTAACTTCGGTACTCAATCTGTACTCGAAAACCAGTATAATCCCTTATTAACTTCAGGGAACACCAGAGAAATAATACCTCGGCGCTTTCTTTTCTCTTTGTAGCTGTCAGATTTTCGTCTAAACCTGTTATCTTTGCCATCCAGCTTATCAGTCTATTTCTTTTAGTTATAAAAATAATTTCTTTATCTCTTTATTGATCAGTAAATTGAGTAGATCTTACAATCAATAAAGGAATTAAAAAGAAACAACAGTACTTCTGTTTTAGTACCAAACAAAATAAATTCAGATAGGAGACATAATTGGGTATGCATGCCGAATTCAGATACATATGTAACTTCAAATACAAAGGTTTCGTTACGCACTTAAGATGTACATTCAAAAATTCACAAAAAGTCATACATATCTTGAAAAAACCTGACTTATGACATAACTAAAGGACATAGCTCTAATGCTTTTGTCCTAATTGAAATTCAGAAACAAAGGAAAACCATTTTAGTTCCAGAAAAGAGAATATTAGATGCTCATATAAAAATTGTAAAATAAATACAAAACCTACAACTGATGTTTCAATGTTAATCATAAGCACTGAATTTCATATAAGTCTGCTGACACAGTTAAATTTCTTTTTCAAAAGACGTATCTAAAAATCAGGAGCAATCCATCTATGCAAAACAACAGGAATTTCATCACTAACAAAAATAAGTTCGATATGAGAGGAGAAGAAAACGATACAACGTGAAAACAATGTAATATACAACAGATAACAAAAAAAGCAATTCACTGTTGTATATTTTGTCTTATCATGGAATAAAACTTTTGTACAATGAACAATTCATTAGTTGGACATTAATTAATCATGCAAAATATTCAGAATATCTTTGCTTTCACTCTTTATGGCAATTGTCGTAACATATAAAATTAATAATGCAAAAGGAAACATTGTTAAGTTGAAACAGAAAATAAAATATGTAATTTTATTTTATTTTAGAATAACCTCTTCGTCATCCGTAACACGTCTAGCGCGTTCAAATGAAAAGAGCGGCAGTAACGCGTTAAAACTTTTAAGCGTTTAAAACGCTTTGTTAACGCTTACTTGTTTAAGTGATTATTTTTTGTTCTTATCTGTACAGTAATAACAGCACTAATTTTATAATATACAAAGTATATATACTAATATAATATAATTAGTACACAGAGATATACACTCATCTTTACAGAGAAAACAGCTCTATATTCGGTGAAAATTTTCGCTGACAAGAGAGGACGGCGAATGGGTTAATAATTATCTATTATTGTAGCATTTTTTCAAAATAAATTCTAAGGTAAATGCAGAAAAGAAACAGACTGTTGATTTAACAAGAATATTTAGTTTAAGGGGAATTTCAAGGAAACTGATATCATGAAAATAATATTAGTGAAGACGGAAACCAAGTACAGTTACAAGGTAGTAGGGATTGTAAAAATTAATATCGCAAATAGAAGTATTTTAATTGCTGCATTTAACAACAAATTATATAATTTTGTTGAATTTCAAGTCAGAATTTTTCCCAAGAAAGATATTATGAACTTATTTTTATAAACAAATCATTCTAATATTTTTATTGTATGGAAATAAAATACTATTCTTAACTAAAAACACAGAAATAGCAACCGATTTGCAGTTGATAAATTCTGATGAAATATAGATAAATTCTGATGAAATATAAAGAAAATTTTCAAAATATACAATATTTATTTATATTTATAAGCAAGCGAGGTACAAATTAAACTACTTTTATTATCCTCTAAAACAATTTGAAGATCAAATTTTAGAAATAAGTTAATATGATCTTGATTCAGGCAGCATTATTTTATATAAGTTAATTTTTTATGTCTTTAAAATGTCTTTTAAAAAGGATTTTTTGCTTTATAGGAAGTTAATTTCAAAATTATTAGTATAATACCTGATTTTAAATGTAGATAACTCTTTTATTGGCGATTGTTAATCTTTAAAAGACATTTAAAATGATTGTAAAACCGATATAGTGTTTGAGAAATTTGTATTTAAAAACTTAAAATTTGCACTACAAATACAATTTGTTGTGAATTTTCCATTTATAAGCCAATTAAATTTTTCAAAAAGTCATTTTTATTCCTTTTTCTCTCTATTCATAAATATGTCTACCTGAGGAAACAGTTATCGAAATATACTGCTTTCGCCCACTACTAGAGGATTCAAGGATCGTAGCTTTCCTTCGTAAACAGTATGTGTTAGAATTGCATTCCTCTTTGTCATATCTAACGGCGTTTTTGGAAATATGATGTAAATCTTTTCTAACATTTTCTCTACTTGAAACGGTATGAAACCGCCTTCTGTGAAGTGTTTTTTCGATTCTATTCTGTTCGACACATTGCCTTATATTTCAAAAAAAAGAAAGAAAAAAAGCAGGCGAGGTCATATACAGTCAAATTTTCAGCATTATGCTTTTTACTTGAAAATGACTGATTACTAGATAAAAGAGAGAAGACTGATTAAAGGAAGATTCATATGATTTCGATTTCCAACAAAATTGCGAACGTTTGTACAGATAACGTCCCGTTTTATATTAGATTGATTTGATTTAGTTATATTAATGTCCCATTTTCAAGCAACACAAGAGCTATTTTGGGACGGACCTCGTAATTTTGAGTCGCGGTCAGATGACGAGGATATCTGAGATTACCCTCTCTGGACCCCCACACCACACCAGTGAGAGGACATTTGGCCCCGACGAATTTGGCTTATACCAGACCCACTTACACGACGGTTCTTCGGTGGAATGGGTCTCGAATCTTCCAGTTTCGGTGTACTACCCGGCCACCTCAGCCCCATTTTTTATTAACACGCTATTTTAGTCTGATGAACTTCATAATGCTGAACTAAAATAAGATGATAGAAAATATGTATTATTTGTACTAGTTCTTACAGAAATAAATTTAATTTCTGCAAATCTCTTTTTCT
Source organism: Argiope argentata (assembly GCA_026289955.1). Classification (NCBI taxonomy): domain Eukaryota; kingdom Metazoa; phylum Arthropoda; class Arachnida; order Araneae; family Araneidae; genus Argiope; species Argiope argentata. The sequence goes on from JAOUZG010050968.1 coordinate 1,044,486, forward strand.
CTCTAAATTTAATATATCAGTCATTAACATAGCAAATAGTTTTCAGTATACTTTTTCAAAAAATGAACTATTCATGTTTGGAATATGATGTGGGTCTACATATGTAGAGGAACAGTGGAGTAGTTGTAATAATGTTCGGAAAAATATTTCTATTTTTAAAAACATGAATTTTTTTTCACTTGTAACTGCTTGTTCTTATAATATATCTAGTCATTTATAATATGCGAGAAAAGAAACATTCTGCAATTTTGATGATTATACCAGCAATTTGATGATTATAAAGTTGTAACGAATAAAACTTATTATTCGTTACAACTTTCTCCTCTCTTGATGTAAGGTGTTACAATAAAAATAAATTTATTTATCAATATCTTTACGTTAATATTCTTTAATTATTGAAATAAAAATGACATCTTTTAATAATTATTATTTGACATAACGACAAATGAAAGACATCAAGCTGTTTGCAAGAAAAAAGATGATAAAATTATTTAAATAATCAACATAAAAGTCAATCTTTAATAGAATTTCAACTGAAGCAAATAAATGGCAGATCGTTACCTTTCACAGATTTGAAGATTAAGCATCTCATCCATTCTTCATCATCAGAGTTGATTAGTCATTTTATTTTCATGCAATGTAGATAGCATATTTTGGACGCTAATGCTTCATAACGTGACAAGCCTATTTTTTACTTCCAGTGGAAGCAATTAGTAGTCCATATTTCAGTAAATAAAATATTTTATCTTCTTCCGTACATGAAGATACTAAACTTGATTTGCATATCCAAAAGAAAGATGAACTTTTTGCTTTTTTTATTAATATATTTTTGCAGAGACAAAGAGGTGGATATTGAATAACTCATTTGCATTTCTAATACTTAATATTTATCTCTAAGAATTTGATTGTAGCTAATTCATGGAGCTCCACTGGTCTAGTGGTAAGATCTTGCTTCGGTACAGCTAAATTTAGGATGCAAGACCTGATTATATCGAAGTACCGTTGTGTAAATGGGTTTAGAGCACATTAAATCTATCGAGGCTAAACGTCCTCCCACGGGTGTGGTGTGGAAATTTTGAGAAGGGGATGTCAGACTAGGCGTCATTCTTGTCATCAGAGCGTGTTTCAAAATTACGAGGTATCAAAATATCCCTAGAGTTTCTTTAAAAAGGGAAGTTAATATAACTAAATTGTAGTTATTTCATATGACTCTCGATTTTTTTTATGTCAGTTCAGATTTTCTTTTATAGTTTCTTATAATAATCTCCAATTAAATAGTTTCTCATAATAATAAAATAAATGGATATAATTCAGATTTCTAATTTTTTCTTCTGTAATCATTTTCATTTGGTCTATTACTTTCTTTATCTTTTAATGCAATTGGATTGGATAATATCTACTGCACATGGGTTTCGTTTCTAATCTGCCACTTTTTTTTGTAAATAATAGTTTATTTTTCTTTCTTTTGATCAGAAACTGTTTGGAATTCTGTTAACAAGAAGGAAGTAATTGGAACGATATTAATTTAATCAGGAAGTCTAATTACACAGACTGAAACACGAGGAAAAACCGTGTTACAATTTGTACCAAGATTTTCTACAACGTGCACAATCGTATGATTTTGAACATTTATATTGATTTACAAACTTATATTGCATTTATTAAAGAAAATAAAACTATATTATATAACCTGATATATGGACAAAATAAATAAAAGCTTTTTAATACATCATTTAAATGATATTAAATTAAAATTTAGGGAATACCTTTTCTATTAATGAGCTAAAATGGCGCATGCTCCCAATTTTTTATTCTATTTTTGGCAGCCAAACTCATTATGCTTATTTAATAGGTTCAGTCATAAAACTCATAATTAATAAAATTTCTAATAAAATTTAAAAAATCCTTACGTAAAGTACGTGTTACAATTTATCTCTGTTAAAAATAGCCTTAGCAATAGTTTTAAACGCCCCTTATGTTTTTCTCACATTAAAATTATTTTATACTTTCTTTCATAAAGCTAGTCTATCTGGGTGGGAAAAATATTGTCTAATTAAATTTAACTGTGCATAATTTTTAAAGATTTTTTTAGATAGCAAAAATATATTTTAAACATTTTTAAATCACACTTTTTGATTTTATGGGTTTATTTTTACAACAAAAAAGCACTTTATCAACGGGAATTAAAAATAAAACGAGTTTTTAAAATAAAAAGCGTTGAAATACTTATTAGACACCATTTATAACAGATACCGATTAATATACTTTAAATAAATACATTAACTTTGATGTAAACAAAGATTCATCATATTTTGAAGTAAAAATGAAGCATTACTTTATCATACATTGAAGATCCAGAAAAAATGGTACACCAATCTAATATCGTGTATAGACCTCGTGCACGCTTAAGTGCCACAGCACGGCTTGGCATGGATTTAACTAATTTGTGAATATATTCTGTGCATAGATTACACAATGCTTCCAACAGGGTAGTCCATAAAGCCCTGGGAATGCGAGGTGGTGGAGATCTCCCCAGTACAGCACGTTGCAAAACATTTCAGATAAGCTCGGTAATGCTCAAGTCGTGGCCAAGAGTGGAAACGGAATTCAGAAGAGCGCTTCTCAAACCACTCAGTAGCTACTACAGACCTGTGGGGTGGCGCATTGTCCTCTTAAAATTGTCCATGCTCGTCGGAATTCACACAGGATATGAATAGATGCATTTGGTCAGTAAACACGTTAACGTATCATTCGCATGTCATGGTAGAATCTAGGCTTATTAACGATCCCATTTCATGCCAAGTGTACAAACCCCGTTCCATCAAAGTGCCACCATCATCTTGGAGAGTAGGGTGGAATGAAAATGGCCTTAAATTTTTTTTAAAGATTTTATTATGGTAATAGGGTGGAAAAGCTGCATTTTAGGTTCAAAAATAGTTTAAAAAAATTTTGTTGCAATATTACATTATCTTAAAATGCAGTAAAAAGCTTAAAATTTTCAAAAAAAAAAAAAAATGGAAATTTTTAGAAAGGTCTTTAAATTTTTTTAGCGATTTCTTTTTGGTAATAGCAAAGAAAAATTAGTTTTTAAGTTCCAAAAGAATTTTAAAAAATCTGGATGCAATACAACAATATCTCAAAATACCACAAAGAGCTTAAAATTTGCCAAAAAATTGGAACATAAACTTTGATAAATTATTTTTTTGAATTTTTCGTGCCTATAATGTTACAAAATACGATTTTAAATACATGTATCAGCATTTCAATAAGAAAAAATTATTCATTACAGAGTATAATGATATGCGCTTACTACTTCTGTATCCTTAACGATTACAAATGTTACAACTGCAAAAAATATGTTTGTACTCCACTGCCACATTGAACTGTTTTTTAATTCAATTTAGGCATATTCACAAACGTGTCAATTGTTGCTCTTATGAATCTTTCTCTTACGATTGAACCCTAGACATTTTGAGCCGATTCGGTCACCAGTTTCAAAGTTCTTTCCACTGCTTTGTATTTGACAAGGAATCTTGGAAAGGCGATAACGAGTCCCCTACACTATTTTGTTCAGCTTCAGATACCTTCTGTATAAAGTCTTTGTGAGAGTAACTAGAGACATGCTTTAACAGATGAGGGGGAGGGGTAGCAGTTACGTCATTTTCAAGCAATGAGATCATGTCGATGTAATCCTTTGCATCAAAGTTTATCTTTGGAACTTTAAACTTCAGTCATTACTTTCTGTTCTTGCTTTTAAAACACGTCGTAAACCAAGTTCTCTTTGAATTTTACGGTCATCACTTAGCACGGACAAAAGGATATTTTCTGAAGCCTCAAAGTATCCATTTCTTTGAGTAATCTAGTCTATAAAGTTCTTGAGATCATCAGAGAGATAGCGTGAATATGAGATAAGGTTGAAAAGATGTTTGTAACGATAGGTATATGAAAATTTTAACTTAATATTAAACCACACAAGCACTTGATAGTTTTATGTCTTTTTGTATATTTGATGAATCTGGTTGGTTTGCCTCTTTTTGTAAAGAACATTGTTATCCTTCAGCGTTTTTATTGTCGTCAGCAATCGTTTCTAATATTGTAGCTTTTTTGTCTGGTTTTGATTAAATTCAACTTTCCTCTTTAGTTCTTCACTCTTTCTTGCTTCTCTCTTCCTCAATGCGCTTGTGGTAACAACGTCAATTTTACCTATCATCATTTTCCTGTTAGAGCGCTGATCGTTTAGAAGCTTTTATTCCGTAATATACACTTTTTTCTTTTATACGAGTCAGCAATGTAAAATAAACGCCTAGCTTCTTCTCTAAATTCAGTGAGGTAGGAATCAAACTTATCTGAACATTTCCTACTTTTTTACTTTAATAAATTACTGTATTTAGCATGACAAGCTATTATGAGTTGCGAAATTCTTTTAACTAGAAGCAATGGGAATAGTAGCTTTTGATCATATTTGTTCTATTTTGGCAATCGTTTCTAATATTGCAACTTTTTTGTCTGGTTTTGATTAAATTTACTCTTTAGTTCTTCACTCTTTCTTTCTTCTTTCTTCCTCAATGCGCTTCTGGTAACAATATCAATTTTACCTATCATAATTTTCCTGTTAGAGCGTTGATCGTTTAGAACCTTTTATTCCGTAATATGCTCTTTTTTTTTCTTTTATACAAGTCAGCAATGTAAAATAAATGTCTAGCTTCCTTAAATTCAGTGAGGTAGTAATCAAACTTATCTGAACATTTTCTACTTTTTTACTTTAATAAATTACTGTATTTAGCATGACAAGCTTTCATCATTTGTGAAATTCTTTTACTTGAAGCAACAGGAATAGAAGCTTTTGATCATATTTGTTCTATTTTGGGAACTAAAGTATCACATATTTCGCTGAAGCATCCTTATCTGAAGCAATTTTGGGTTTGTGTCTAATATAATCGTAACACAGGATTCGTAAGGATAGAGTTCAAATTCAAACATTGGAGAGTACAGACAAAGACGCAGATCTTCGTGTCGCTGAGTAAACAATGATGCACGAGATGATATGCGGCTGCGAAAGCCAGATTAAATAGGTTACGTTACATAGTGTGTACGCTGACACTTTTTGATGGGTCTGCAATAAAATCTGCAGCAATTTGAGGAAATGTTGAATGTCTATCTCGTGTAACGATTCTTTTCGGTCGTCGATGATTCCTGTCTGTCAAGGTCTTTTTCCCGCTGCACCACTGTCGGAAGTTTTGCCGTAAACCTGCTATTCGTGGTACCCCTTGAAATGCTCGTGCCCGAAAATCCAAATTTCATCGCTGCTTAGGAAATGCTGTTGCCCATCTCTAACGCGCCGACGATTAGTTCCCGTTCAAAATCCCTTAAATCTTGTTAATCTGCCATTATAACAGCTAAATTCGATGTAATAGTCTCCTCGGGCATCTACACAGACTGTCGACGGCATCGCGTCACGCTGATTGGTTCAACACCTATATTATTAGCATATGATCTGCTATATCAGTTTTTCCGGATTTTTAGTGTATTTAAAACGAAGTTTAGTAAAACAAATATGCTACGTTCAGGCCAGCTTATATATTTGCTAAAAATCGTCCAAATAATCAATAAATGTGATATTTTGTAAAACTTTTGATCAAATTATTTTCAAAAACCAACTTACGCTATTCAGGAAATTTTAGAAGAAATAAAATGAATAATAGTCTGAGTCAACCTATCTATTTCTGGTCTTATGAACCTTGGGATAGGTTAGGTTAGTGTGGGTTCTCATAACCGTCTGAGGCAGCAAGAGCAGTGGAATGTAAAGTAGATCCGATATTTTGGTTTTTGGTGTAGTCACGTGTTGCATGATATCTCTCTCATTGACAGAAATTGGATTTTTTTATTGTTTCATGAATCCCATTAGTCAATAGCGGATATAACCTAGCGGGTATTTTACTTGACATTAAAATAATTTGTTGAGCTATAAATGTAATAAAGAATACTTTGTAGAATGGGTAGGACTGATGTCGGAACGTTGAATTTGTAGTCACGTAACATAACCACTATACAAAAGTGGGCACTCACGTTCCGAGGTTGATAACTGGCTACCATTATAATTATATGGTGATAGCTTATAATTAAGCTATCACCATATAATTATAATTATAATGCTATAATTTTCATGTAGAAATATTATAATGTATGAACCCTTTTGCAAGACATACGCATTTAAATAAAAGAAAGATTTAAAAAGTAGTAACAGACTATTTCAAAGTCTTAACGTTGGCCTCAGTATACTTACAAATTTTTCGATTTCAAAATCACCCGAGTTAAATTTTCTAAACAACTTATAATGATTGAAAGAAAAATTGGACAAAAAGGAAACTGTTCTAATTGTAAAATAAAATTTTAAAATGTTGCCTACTTTTTCAGAATAATTTCTTATAGAATTTCTTTGGGAACAATGTAAAATATTATTTAATTTCTTATAGACTGAAGAGGTTGCCATCGTCTAATATCTTTTTCACTTTCTCGCAGGAGAAGTGGTGGCCTGGTGGTAGCGTCTTGACTTAGGAAACGGTGGGTGTCAGGTTTGAGACCCGGTTACTCAAATGTTGGGAATTGGAAGGAGCTGAATAATTGATTCCAGTCGTGCCGTTGCCTAGCGACGAGCACCTGCGTCTTTCAAATAACATTCAGAGTTAACATTAATTTTAGTTCGTTTGAATAAAACAAATTAATAAGAACTGAAAGAAACATGGGGCGGGAATAAAATTGGTATAATTAAAATAAATTTTTTTGAATTTTAAGATTTAAAAAAAAATAGTTGATTATTTCCAGGAATGTTTTCCCTACATTTACGATAAAAACGGCAGACAATTTGGTTAATTTCTAATTAATTAATTGAATATTGAATTAAATTTTGAAACGTTGACGTTGTACTTTGCATTTTTTTCAACAATAAGAAAGAATTTGAATTGCAGAATTTGATTGAATTTGAACAAAAAATTTTTTAGGATGGAATGTGGAACATACATATATAGCAATGATGATTATTATTTATATTAAGAGGAAAATAAAGACAAACGTGTCAGTTAGCAGAAAAAAAACCCTAAAAAAACATGATGCATAATTTCTTACTAACTGAACATACTCTGTATACGCATTTGCGATGTTTAATATACATACATACTCTTACTGAATATACGTAATTTTCGATGTTGTTTCATATGTTTTAAAGATTCTTGTTGTGATGTTGCTTCATATGTTTGAAAGATCCTTATTTTGTCGTCAGCTCAAAGAAGTTTCCAAAATTGGAATACTTTATTTTACTTTGGATGCATATATATAACAAAATTTTAACACTTAAAATTTCTGAAGGCGCATAGCATTGTACAATATTTTATTTCCTAATACTAACTCTGAAATTTTTTACAACTGAATATGGGAAATAGAAAAACAAGATGAATAAAAATAGTTCTTAAAAATAAATTTTTATTAATGAATTAAAAAAAAGCGAATTTTTAAAGATGATAATTCTTTTAGTCGTTAATACTATCTATTAATTGTGTAGTATAAATTCATTACCTAATAAAGATGAACGGATGAAAATGAATTAATAACATAACGAGTTAGTATAAGACAGACAGATTGGCATTCTATATGTAAATTGTGTGATATAAAAATTTTTACTCATAGAAAGTAACGACTGATTCAATTCACAAAGACTAATCAACCCTAAAACATGATGCTTCGGACTATAGGCTCAACATTTTACTTTCTTGTATTTAAAGTATACAAAGAAAAAGTATTACAATCGTCGAAAAATTCGACTACGAGATTTTGACGAACCCTTTACCAGATTTAACTGCTTCAGAAAAACCTATTTTCAGAATTTATTTTCTGTCAATGAACAGAATAGCTCAAAACTTCTCTGAACTAGATGAATGAAATTCGGTATGCGGTTTTTTACATTAAATAAGTGTACTTCTATAAAATTTTGAATGAAATCCATTCATAGGAGGATTATCTGTATTTCTGTATGCACAAGGGTAAGTTAACATGATAGTTACAAAAAAGCAGTTGAAAAAGGATAAAACTTGATGCTTAGTTTTAGATTCTAAAATGTAGATACATATACCATTTTGAATCAAATCCGTCAAGAGTCAGACTGCTCATTTGTATAAACACGATAAATAAAAAAAAAATGAAACGATAAATAAAACCTTGTATGTGATATTTTTTCTGTAATTGTAGCTTTATGTAAAATTTTGTCTTCCAACTGGTGTGGTGTGGAGGGATTGGGGGTGTAAGTTCAGTTGTGGTCCTCGTTATCTGACCGCAGTTTAAAATTATGGGGTCAGTTTCAAAATAGCCTCAGTGTTGGTTTAAAATAGGGTGTTAATATAACTAAACTAAATTATGTCAAATTTCTGTTTCAGTTTAACGGAAAAAAGTCCAAAAGCATACTCGGTCAAAACCCGAGTATGCATCTATGGGGCGCACTTCATTCATACTTTTCATTTACTCACCCACAGAGAACGATCACCTCTGTCCCAGTACCTCCAATGGTATTATTCTATTATTCTCAGTATTATTCTCGACATATAGGACTTTGTGAGAACGACAGATTTAACGTCCACCAGATACACACACACACACACACAAACACACAGTCTTTGGCTGGTGGGTTTGAACTCACAATCCGAAGGATGCAAATCCAACGCCCTACCAACCAGACTATCCCGGCCTGATAATTGCAATCACTATAGATAATTGATCAAAAATTATACTAGCGTTGAATTTTCAACGTCAATTAAAGCAACGAAAAATTCAGGAATTTTCTACGTCAGTTGGGGTAGCGCAATACAGATTAGAAATTTTCAATTTTCTTTATTCTGTATTATTTTAATTAGAAAGTACTTCAAAATGAATACAAAAAATTGATTAATTAACAGAGTTTAATTTTAAATGCATCAAGCATTAAGTAAATAAACAGAATAGTTTGCAATAATCGGCCGAAATCATATTAATCCTGACCTCATTAGCTTGGGGGTAAAACAGAATGCGTTATTTATTTGGTGGGGGATTAAATGAAGATTTATGGCGAAAAAGTTAGTTTTTAATTACTTTATAAAAAAATTAAGGAATTAATATTTGAAAAAACTATATTAACATCAAATG
>JAOUZG010050968.1:1054050-1064402 GCA_026289955.1 Argiope argentata
GAGAGAGAGAGAGAGAGAGAGAGAGAGAGAACGAGAGAGAGAGATTGTTAGATTATAATAGGATTTGAAAAAGAGACGCGTTTTTCTCTCATTTTAAAATTCAGAATCTCAATTTAAAACATTTCATAATTTTTACGTTATTCCTACTGAATATAATTTGACCACTAATGTAAAAGTTTGCCTTTCATTCTTATCATTGTCTAAAAATTTTTTATCTCAACTTTCCTTATTTTCAAAGCACTATATTTATTTTATTGAATGAACATATTTCAGAGCTTTGTAATAAAATTTGAAAGGTATGAGGTATTTATTATATAAATTGCATTACTGGATACCTGGTTAATAAAAATATGAAAAAAATTATTTCAACTATTAAATCTTTATACAAAGTGGCATTTTTATTATAAAAACTTTCCAATGACTATGAGAATAAAAAACTATTTTGTGAGCAGATACCAATTTTGAAGCTAAATTTTTCTATTCGACAGCGTATATTAAAAAAAAATCATTTAAGAGACTGCACTTTCCAAATGCAGAGGCGGATCTCAATAATATGAGGTTGAGTGTAAAAAATTATTTTTAGTCCCCTCCCTCCCGTTCAATGTCGTTGATTAACCCTTGGTTTAGCACTGCGATGTCAAATAAATTTTAGGCACCCCGACTTTTAAAGGCATAAGGCGAGCATCTTTATTACACGTGCTAAAAATTCTCCACTAACCATCAGTTTGTCTTAATTTGCATCGCGGATCGTCGATAATTTGAGGTAACAAATCAACATTCTGCCATTCAAAACGACACTATGTCACCAGGACACCGTCATATTAAAATGTGGTTAATTGGGAAAACATCACATGAAATCGGTTTTGGAAATTTGAACCACGTCCTGAGTTGTGTCTGTCTCACAGTCATCCTAATCTTAGGGGTCGTGGTGGCCTGGTTTCAGTTTCGGAACTGGAGAGCTTTAGGTTCGAAACACGATTCCACCGAAGAACCGTCGTTTAAGTGAGTATGATGCAAGCTAAATATGTTGGGGCTAAACGTTCTCCCACTAATGTTGTATGACAGTCTGGAGGGGGGGGGTGCTGGCTCAGGTGTCGTCTTCGTCATCTGACAGCGGTTCAAAATTACGAGGTTCGTCTGAAAGTAGCCCTAGTGGTGCTTTAAAACAGGATGTTAATATAACTAAAAGATGAGTCTGGTCTCAAAGCCATCATTTTCCCACCATGACAGAAATAACTATTTATTTTCAGCTAAAGATCATGTTAACAGCGCATAAATTTTGCACACTATTTTTGTAAACTTCCGCCAGAAAAAAGTTACAATAAGAAGTGTTTTCTTTGAAAAAGAGAAGTCGATAAATCAACTTCAGCAAATTGAATTTCATCGACTCCTCTTTTGAAACAAATATAAGAAATGACAACTTCTTTCGACTGCTTAGCTTACGATGTTCAGAATTCTCGCTGTCCGTGGAAATCAGTCCTTTCTCCGAGCGTCGATTACTTTCTGTGACAGAATGGACAGATAGCTCCACTAGGTAGTATCACTAGAGGGCGCTCTATTAGCTTAAAGCGTTCCTCACGAGCTTCTGTTTCGGACTTCTCACTGTGCTCCGTGAATTCGGAAACTCGAGTTTGGCAAGCGAAGACCGCCAGAGTCACAGAAGTGATCGACTTCGAAACTTCATTTCCAAAACTTTTGATAGTTTCCAAACTTGCCGTTCGCTCGCTTTGAACTTGGATGAAAGTACTGTTATGTCTTGCGGTATTATGAGGGGTTTTCTCTATTGAAAAAATACAGGAAAATTATCAAAGCACGAGGTTTCCAAAGTTCATTTCTGAAGCGCGTTTTTTGAAAAGACATGTGCTAAATTTCGTGCTCTAGCTCTTAGGCTAGGATTATTAAAAAGTTTTAGCCGTATTTGGGCAAAAGTTTTCAAGTTAACAGCCTACAGATGAAAAAGGGTGAATTTTGTTTACCTTTCTTGCTGTGGTATGCTTTCCTTCAAATTGATGGTAAGTTAATTTTTGAAATCCTTTTTGCTTTTCTTAACGAATATTTTTGCTTGATTATTTAAATATTAGATTATTAAAAAAAATTGAAGAATTCTGTAAAATTGAGTATCTTTTAGAAATATAATTCTGTCTTAGTTTAATTTATTACGTGTTCTTCAGATGTACATTCGTATAATTTAATACTCTGTCCTTATTAGATATTAACGTTTTTTTCTTCTCAGTTTTTTATATGCATAGAAATAAAAAATAAAAATATTTTATTTTTGTTATATTGATATAAATTTATATAGGAACGGAAATAAAATTCTCGGTTTTAATTTGCTGAAAACTATCTTCTAATTTTTGAATAAGTTGATAATTTTTGCCAAGAAATGATGAAAATTAATGCATATATATGTATACTATTGTTCTTATTAATTGCGATACCTGTTGAATAAGCTATAATGCTTTTATTCTTAGAATATACAGTTTTCTGGTTGATTAATATTTTTAATGAATGATTTTTTTGATGTTCTCAAAAAATAAAATTGTTATTTTAATTTTACTTTAGAAATAGTATAGCTGACTATTCCTTTAAGGAGTTAATAATATTTTTACCTTTTATTATAATGAATGAATACATTGATTTTTTGAACCAAGATGAATCTAGATTTGCTATAACAATTTAAAAGTTCTTATTAGTTAACTATTTCTGTTGCAATTTGCAATCTTAAAATATTACATTTAAAGGAAAAGTTAAATTTTCTGTGGTTTGAAATTCTAAATTTTAAATTTATGGAATTAATTTTTTTTGAAATTTAAAAATTAACTTTTATATCATATTTTTAATTTTAGAATTTAATTTCTTTTGTCCGACAAGAGGATAATTTTTGAAAAAAAATGAATAAAAGAATGCGTTAGTAAAGAAAATAGTACCAAAAATTATTCTCTCGTTTATAAAGCATGTACAACATTTTTCTGAAAACTGAAATGCTGGTTCTGCTCCTAACTTTAAATAACAGATTTAATTTGTAACGAAATGCGCACTCATTAATAAATTATGTAAAGTCTTTGTGTACAGAGCCCTAGGAATAATAAATATTAAGATATTTAAAAATACTAATAATAATTACCATCTATACATTTAGAGATATTATTGTTCATCTGATTATTAAATAAAAATAATTATAATCTACTAGAAACACAAGTTGTGAAATTTGTTATACTCAGTTCTCCTTCTTAAGGAATTTTAAAACCTAAATAAAAAAATTATTAAAATCTAAATTACTAAAAAAGATTATAAAATTGTAAAAAAAAGTAACACGATGGAAAAGACCGAGAATGAATTTGAACGATTAATAATTTCTTTGCTAATTCCAATTTTTCAGCTTTCATATTATTGTCAATCACGTTATTTCTGTTAAATTTTTCTTTATTCGTTTTTTGCTAAAATCCATCAATTTTATGTATTCGACTCTGAAATTTTTTATACCATAAAAATTAATGTTTGGAACAAATGTTTGGTTTTTATCTTTGAGATTATGATGAATTTTGAACCAGTTAATCAGCTTGCGTATCCGGTTGCTGATGATTAGTTCTATGAAATCAGGAAGTTAGTTTAGATTCTAAACTTCTCTTCTGTTGTTTCCAGAATATCTTAATGTCTTTGGATAGTTATAATATAGCAAAAAGTACTTTATTTATTTTTTCTGGAAGGGTTATTATTTCCACTGCTGTAAAAATTTCTTTTCAGAATTGGCATAATTTTTAAATATTCTTTTTAATATAAAATATAGTAATGAGAAAATAAATAAAAAATAAAAGAATAATGAGAAAATAAATAATATAATATTAATGAGGAAACAAACAATAAATAAATTACAAAAAATAATAATGATGAAATGAATAAATAAATAAATGATAAAAGAAAATAATAATGATGAAATAAATAAATGATAAAAAAATAATAATAAAGATAAAATAAATAAATGATAAAAGAAAATAATAATAATAATAATGAAATAAATAAATAATAAAAGAAAATAACAATAATGATGATGAAATAAATAAATGAAAAATAAAATAATAATGAATTAAACAAATAAATGACAATATAAAATAATAATAATGGTAAATAAATAAATATTTTATTTCATCATTTACTTAACGATGAAATAAATAAATAAATGATAAATTAAAATAATAATAATGGTGAAATAAATAAATTATAAAATAAAATAATAATAATAATGATGAAATAAATTAAATAAAGGATAAAATGTAATAATAATAATGATGATTAAATAAATTAAATAAATGTAAAATTAAAATAATAATAATGATGATTAAATAAATTAAATAAATGATAAAATAAAATATAACGATATGAAATAAATAAATTAAATAAATGATAAAATAAAATAATAATGAAGATGAACTAGATAAATAAAATAAATGATAAAATAAAATAATAACGGTGATGAAATAAATAAAATAAATGATAAATTTATTTCATCATCGTGGTTATTATTTTAAGTAAATGATAAAATAAAATAATAATAATGATGAAGAAATAAATTTAAATAAATGATAAAATAAAATAATAATGATGTTGATGAAATAAATAATGGATAAAATATAATAATTATGATGATGAAATAAATTAAATAAATGATAAAGAAGTAATAATAATGATTACATAAATAAATTATAAAATAAAATAAGATGAATTAATTAAATAAATAATAGTAAAAAATATTTTCTTAAATGGAACATATTTAATAGAATATATTTTTGTTGAAAGTTTAATTTATCTGTCTATCCATAAAATTTGTTGCTTTAAAAAAGTTTTTTTTTCAGATGAAGTTAAAAATGTGAGAATTTTTAAAAATAATTTATTTTACATTTTCGATAATCGTAAATTAAATCGATGCTAAACATTAGTAAATTTATTTAGCAAAATTAAAAAATCAACAGATTAAGGTGTAAAAGACATCCAGCATTTGTTTAAATCAATCAATGCTATTAGATAAAATGATGTAATTGAAAACAGCTTCAATCTAGATTTATAATTTTTTAGCAGCTATTGAATAAATTTAATTAATGCCTTGAAAAGATAAGTCAAGATCATAAAGTTTCTTCATTGGTAAGATTTCTCGTCGAAATCATTTCACTTGAGGGCAGAAAAACATGGCTATAATTAAATAATTTTTCTTTGAGTTATTTTGGAGCCAGAAAAAAAATTTCCCACCTATTCAACAAGAATTGAATTTTTTTCATTCCATTCTAATTAGAGAGGTTTGTTTTCTCATCATCAGTTTAAATTTTTGAATTTTAGAAATTCCCCAACTCAATATAGATTAATCCCTTCTTTAATTTTATCAGCTCTCCGAATCATTCATTAGTTAATTTTGACATTTCGAATTCATTAAGTGTTTTTCAGTCATCAATAACATTTACATTTATATTCCCGACGTTAATCAATATTCCTAAAAGTTTAATTAAATTCTGCCCTGCCCTTTCCATCAATAAATATCTTACTGTCCGATTTTATTTGTGTATACTTCAGCATTTTTAATGGTTCTTTCAGGGTTGATTAAGCAGCTCTTACTTCATAGACAAATACTTATTTTAAAAGGAAAAATATTCAATTTTTAGATAGCAGAATGGATTACTTTAAAAATGCTTAAAATTTTCAAAAACATTAATGATGTTTAAGAGCATTTAACTTGTTTTTATCAGAATTTTCTACTAAAATATTAAATTGATGAAAGCCGAAATCGCAAATTTTTTTTATTCTATAAAAGACCAAAATATTGCTCAGAATTCTGAAGACAAATTTCATAAAGTTAATTTTTTAAGTAGTATAAACTAATTATAAAAGAAAATGTCCCATTTTGCAAATGTGTTATATTGGAGACAGCTTTCATAATTTCGGCAGACGATAAAGGCATGGCTTTTTACCTTTCTTCTAATTTGCAAAAAATAAAATTTTTATAATGTATTAAAAATTAACATAACAAAATAATGTAACATTAAAACAATCAACTTATAATAATAACATAGCTTATATTAGCAGAAATAAAGTTTAGAACTAGTTTTGTAGTTTGACCATTTTTTTTTGTTTCGATGGCATATTTGACAGCTTTTGTTGAGTGAATTTGAAAAATTTCAGAATGGAATAAGTATTTAATTAGTATTTATAAATATTGATAGATTACAGTGAAAAGTAAATAAATAGTAAAAGTAAAAAAATGATGATAATTTAATTAATTTATTTGTAAAATGAAATGGCTGAAAATTTTATCAGACAGTAAATATAATTTTTTACAGATTGAAGTGGAGTTAACAGTGTTAGACAAAACCGACTGAAAAGAAAGATTTTACATAGTTAATAATTTTCTGAGTTAATCATTTCACAACTGATTATGCAATGTATATTAACAACGGTACCATCAGTTATTAATTTTTGTCAACAACTGGATTACACTTCCTTTTGAACAGCATTGTCAATACTAGTAATTGTCACAATAATTTTCTTTATCGCGAATTCCAGTTAAAATATTTTACTGCATTATTTTTGATAAAAGTAATTTGATAAAGTTTAATTGGGGATATTAAATCGAGTATTGTATAAATAATACATTTCCCATTTTTTCTTGAAGACAACAATTACTAAATTTTTAAATATTCTTTGTGCGCTATAATGACTTGAGTAGAAATCTACGATTTAAAATAGCATTCAGAAGTAGATGTTATTACTTGAATTGAGTTACGTAACTGCTGTTTTAAATGATGTTTTATAGAATTTTCATTGAACTTTGCAAAAATTCGGTTACGAAATTTTGTCTAGGATAAAACATTTTTCTTCCATATTTTAGAGATTAACTGGTTGCTTATTATTTTATACTCATTAACTTAAAAAAAGTTAAAAAATACTCCCTTGACAATTTGTTTACGACTTTTTTTGGTAGAAATTCGACTTATTTAACAATTTAATAATGATTTTGTCATAATTGCTAATTATTAGTGATAAAAATTCAAATATAGTGATGAAAAAAAATTAAATTGATATTTTCACAAGATAAACTTAAAAACTCGAAAACATTTTTGAGGGGAAAAATTTCAATATTTCACGAAATTATTAATCTGCAAATTTATAAACACATCTTATTTTTAAATGCATGCTATTTCAACAAGTGACATGGGAAAAATGTTTTTATTAAAAATCATGAAATAAAATTTTAGAGTGGTAAGTTTTCGAGTATGCTCAATGAAAAATCCTGGAAAATGTATTTATAAAAATAGATCCATTCCGAAAATTGAAAGTATCGAATTTTACCAGATGTTCAAAAAGTAGAATTTAGTTAATTTAATAAAAAAGGCTTTTAAAAACAAACTTCTAATAGTTTAATAAACAATAGATTTATTTTGATTATTTTCGACTTTTTAATCTGTAATTTATAATTTATTATTATTAATTTCATAGAATTTTTCAAAGAATTTTTTCACAAATTCACCATCAGTTGGTACCAATAATATGAAATAAAAATTTAATTTTCTGACTTTATAGTTGATAATTTAGTTTAGAAACTATTAAACGTATCTAGAATGTGTATTACAACTAACGAGAAATCGACGAATTTTCAAAAGAAGGGATTCAAAAATGAAAAATAAGTTATAAAATTGCGTTTTTACAAACTCGAAACAAACCAGTTATTGTGTGTAAAAAGTTGAAATATAGAAACATTATCAGTTAATGTGTGCAAAATGTTAAGATATAGAAACAATATCAGTTAATGTGTGTAAAATGTTAAAATATAGAAAAAATATCAGTCAATGTGTGTAGGATGTTAAAATATAGAATTTCAGTTAATATACTTAAAATGTTAAAATATAGAAAGAATTTCAGTTAATGTGCATAAAATGTTAAAATATAGAAAGAATTTCAGTTAATGTGCTTAAAATGTTAAAATATAGAAATAATTTCAGTTAATGTGGGTAAGAGGTTAAAATATAGAGACAATTTCAGTTAATGAGAGTAAAATGTTGAGGCCGGGATGGCCTGGTTGGTAGAGCGTTGGACTCGTACTCCTTAGGTTACGGGTTCGAAGCTCACCGGCCAAAACAATCCCCGAGTGTTTGGCGATTGGCGCTCGTTAAATCTGTTCGTGGTCGCAAAGTCCTCCATATCGAGAGTAATATCACTGGGGGTACTGGGGCAGGGGTGATCGTTCCCTGTTCCAGGTCTAAATTACGATCTGAGATGAATGAATGATTTGCGTGAATGTAGTCCGCCCCCTAAAAAGGGTTGTGACGTGTGTGTAGCTAAGTCGTACTCTTGGCCCTAGATGGCGCTACTTGTAAAACAAGAGACGTATATTTCCAGCTTAAATTCTGCTGATATATCAGCGGGGCTTGTCCATGACAAGTGCTATAAGTAACAACAACAACAACAAAATGTTAAAATATAGAAACAATTTCAGTTAATGTGCGTAAAATGTTAAAATATAGAATTAATATCAGTTAATGTGGGCAAAAAGTTGAAATGTAGAAACAATACAAGTACAATCATTGCTTATTGATTTTTATCTCTTGGTGTATTTTTTTTTACAATTAATTTTTTAAGTACAATGCAATTCACCTCTTCTTAAAGTGTCAGTAAGGAAGTATTTTATTGCGTCTTATAAAATGAATAACATTTATTTCTGTTTAGACTGGGACATCTGAGGAGAAAGGTAATAAACATTTTTAGATGTTTTTGAATTAGATCACATAATATGCGAAAGGTTTTTGTTTCTCACGATCTTCCTGCAATTCAGAAGAGGCCGAGTGAAATTTTTGTTTCGATCTTTTAAAAAAATCATTTACAAACTTAAAATAGTACACAGAAACTAGTCATTTTTTTCAATAGAACGTGGGATCCAGAATTCAAAGATCCGAATTAAGCTGAAGATATATGATAAAATGTTGTACATAAATTTTATGGAATTTTACCTCATTTATTATTAGATGATGCATTAAACATGCAATAAAAGAAATGACAATAAAATAGATGATAGATGTATTTATATGAAAAACTTTTATAAAATCTTTTAAATAAAGATGATTTTCTGAACTATTTGTTCTTATTTATGCTGACAAGTTAAATTTAATTATGTTTAGGTGCAATCTCTGTTAATATTCTAATGACCCACTTAGTTCGTTTTTGCTCGTATCTACTATTAGACGATTAACTATCAACTGATAACAATTTTTAAAAATCGCTGTATTCAGTTTTGAAATTATAGATCTGGCAATTTTGACTGAGTACTTAATAAACATGACAACGAATTCAGAATTTAGAGTGTAAGATTTTGTGCTATTAGACAATAAATTTTTTTAGACAAGAATTGAAGATATTAAAATGTGATTTTATGCAGAACAGAAGCAATTTAAGTTCGTTTTACCTTATATTATATCAAATAATACAAAAAAAATGTAACTGTTTTTGAAATCAACCAAAATATAATAATAAAGAGGTGAGATTTAATAAAAATTACTCTACCGCATTTTCAACTTAAGGTAATATGGAAGTCATGGATACAATAATGGCTGGCATATCTCGAGACAAAAGTGAAAGAAGTAGCGTCAAAAATGTCAAATATGAAAATGGATGTCACTCTAATATAATCCATCATCCTTGCAATAAAAAAAGTGCAGAATAATTTTTTAAAAGGCAGAGAAATAATCACGTTATGTCATTGTCATAACTGTTTTAAATTAAATATGTGTAACATTACAGCTTCCATTTCGATAAAATATTTAGAAAAAGATCAATTTTTCTTTTAAAAGAATTTCATAAAATGATGCATTGTTTGAGGTAGAAAAATGACTAAAATTTGTTAAAAGCGCATGTTTGATATCTGAGAAAATATTTCAGAAATACTTTTTTAAAACTACATTTTCGTGAAATGATAGAAACTGTCAATTAGGCTTCATTGCCATCTTATAAAAATATATGGTATTTCTATGTTAGGTTACCGATAGTGATTTTTGCTGGAAAAACCTAATGTAATTTAAAAAAATTGATTGTTGAGCTGATTTTTATACTGGTAATCGTTTGAAAATTAGCAATAAAATATATGTATATCGTATAAATTATTTAATGGATTCCTAAAATAAATAAACATTTCTAACAATCTCAAACACACACACACACACACACACACACACACACACACACACACACACACACACACACACACACACACACACACACACAAACACACACACACACACACACACACACACACACACACACACACACACACACATACATATATACACACACACACACACATACATATATACACACACACA
>JAOUZG010050968.1:1064502-1112845 GCA_026289955.1 Argiope argentata
ACACACACACACACACACACACACACACACACACACACACACACACACCACTCCTTACCTTTTTAAGTGTTCATATCTGGTTAATTAGTTTATAGGAAAAGCGAAACATTTTTGACGAACGAATACAATAGGTTTTGAATTTGAGCGCTATTTTAATCACCTAGTGAAAAGAAGGCACATTTCTTAATTACGATAAAAGGATAGTAAATAAGATACTAATTTTTATTCACATTAAAAAAATTCAAATACAGATACCAAAAAGAGACGAGAGAACTATAACACCATTTGTTAACAAGGGTTAAAAAAACTGTTCAACAACGGATTGTAAAGCCGTGTTCTGTTCAACAACGGATTTTGCGCGTGCGTTAGCATGGATTTAATTCGTCAAAATAGGTGTGAAAGGAAATATTAAAGGAGATATTTCCATTTAACAATGAAGACTCGCGGTTTCATGAGATGTAAATATTACAGATAATACAGAAGGAAGGAAGTACTAATGCTATGTGGGAATAATGCGCGACAAATATAAATAACTCCCCGTTTACTGATTCTTGGTCACAAACATGTAATTATATAAAAAAAATTTCGCACCACTTCTAAAATCGTTTTTTACCACTTGAACTAGCCATAAATCAGTACGAAACTTTGAGTTCAAATGCGTTCCGAAATAACACAACACTCACATAGTCGTGAAAAAATTGAAATAAAAAGTATCTAATGGGGAAAATCCAAGATAAAAGGGAGAATACTGGAAATGCGCTCATTGTTCTGCGTCTCATTCCTTAACAAGATAGAATCGTCGAAATGTGGTCATCTCAGAATCCTTTGACGAACAGTACATTCCATTTGGCATGCAAGCATTATTACTTCCGCACTGTCGATCAAATTGACTTTATTTTGTGGTCGATGGTTAGATGTAACCTAAGTAGAAATTGTAATCATAAAAATATTTTTCATTTTTAGAATTTTTTACTAAAGCGTTCTTAAAAAATAGGCTGTTTTTTTAAACAAACAAAAAATGTCTCCTCACTCAATATTCGATATTATACCCGATTTTGTATTTTAAAATTATTTTTAGAGAAAATACGTATTTTCATTAATTTGTGTAATTAAAAAAAGATTCCCCTTTTAGCATTTAAAATTTTTAATTAATAGGTTTACAAATATATCACCAATTACATTGTGCTACGAGTTTTGTTAATTTTTTTGGGGGGAGGGAGAAACATTGGAGAAATTAAAGTAAGATAAACGGATTAAACAAACACAAAAGTTATGATAAAATATATTCTAATTACACAGCTATTTTTGGAACAATAATGAAACGTATTTAAATTAGAAGATTTAATAAATATTTATTATCATGCTTAGTAGCAATTCTATTCTGGCTGAACAATAATTAGAATTTTGAAAAAAAAAATGCGGGAATTCGACATTTTTTATATGCAACATATTTGCTGAAATATTAATTTTATGCTTCAAATGTATATTAATGTATGGAAAGAAATGCAAACTATTTTAATTAAGTAAATCGAAAACCCCCCTTGAAACAATAAAGGTTCCCGATAAGGTATATTGAACATAAAACGTGCTGATATTCTCTTACGGAAAACTTTAAATCATATTTTTTTTCATACGTAATAGAACCATGTTGTGTAAAAAGCAATTTAAATTTTTTCTTTGCTGAATATAAATTTCTCTAGTGACATCCAGTGTATCATTAATTTCGGTTTCTTTGATTATGAAACTTTTTTTATCTAGTACCTTTCGATTTACGCGTCTTCATAATAAAATAGTAACTTTCTGACTTTCTTCTGACACTGACTTTCATAATAAAATAATGTACCTTTCTGTTATTTCGAAGCATTTTCAAAGCTCTCAAAATAAAAGTAAGAAATAGATTGAGTTGAAAGCATTGAAAAAATTGACTTTCAAAAAATTCATGAGAACAGAAATTAGTATTGAAAGACAAATGAAGTTATCGAAATTATAAATATATAAAAAGAAAATATTTCAGAAAAAGCGTTTTTTTATACTTCATAGCAAAAAATTAAGTAGCTTAGTAGTCAAAACAAAATAATAATCCAGGAAGACCGTATTCAGCGATAACATATATCATTAAATGATTTCGTACCATATTTGTCATACCGTTTTGAAATTTTTAGATAATTAAGTTAACCTTCATAGATTATTTTAAACTTAAAATTCAAAAATTGAAATGGTTCTTGAATTTTAAGGTATAAAGTTCCAGTAATCAACTTTTCATCAAGTGTGAGAACGTTTCACTTCTTCGCGTCTGAAGTGAAAGAAAGGCTTAGCCGAGTATGTAAAGAACCAACAGAATTTTAAATTTTTGAAGAAAATAACTGTCGATTTGTTTTGGTTTTTACTATTTGTAATATTCAAATATTGAGGAAATCTTAGTTTTAATATCACATTTTTTGAAATAGCAAATTTGTCACCTGTTGTTGGATAACTCACTATTTTTCACCAATAGTTGTTTCATTTTATTAATCTTTGTTTTGAAGTTAATGGGAAGCTAATATTTTGAGGGGAATCGGGAAACTTGAAACAGTAGGCAGATGACGAGGTAGGCCGTTGAGCCAGTACATCTCTTAATACTTCCATAAATTAATATATATGTATATCTTTGAAGTATGACATCTGAATTAAATTTATCACATGATAAAAATAGTTTCTGAATATTCGAGTTTGGCATTTCCGAATCCATATTCTATCTCCATACAAATGTGATTTTAATCCTAGAATA
This sequence comes from Argiope argentata, assembly GCA_026289955.1. NCBI lineage: Eukaryota > Metazoa > Arthropoda > Arachnida > Araneae > Araneidae > Argiope > Argiope argentata. Next base: position 1,067,270 of record JAOUZG010050968.1, read on the forward strand.
CATGACTTCTTATTTTTTTACAAGAAAAAAAAGCGTGTTTTGAATAACAACATATAATTTAAGAAAATAATAATAATTTTTTTAATCAATTTTTTTTCATCAAGTGCATAGCGAGTTTTTAATCGCTGTTTAAAATCAGACGAAAACAAAGAAATGTATCCATATGTATACCACAGCTCTTGCTATTTCGCACATGCGCAGTTTGAAGTTTTTACGCATGCGCAGATAAGCGGAAAGTTGACATAGCAATTATAAAACTATTTTTTTTATTTTGATATGACTTTAATGTACTAAAACCTTTCCTAATAAATGCTCTGCAAAATGATATAAATATCTCCAATATCCGTTAAATATTTTTCGAGTTTTTGTGGTTCAAACATACAGACGCTTTTAAGAGAGATATAAACACTTGTAACCAAATGGTTACACGGTGCACTGTAGGGTTAAGGAATCAAATTCTTTCCTCGTAGAGTATTGAGTTTTAGAGAGTTCAAGAACATGATGAAGATCATATATTATACTACAGGAATAAAAGCTGCAATAATAAATAAAAATTTATAACCTAGAAAAAAAACGAAAAAATTTCCATCCTATTGTTCAGTATAAATTTTAAAGGGAAATAAGGAGAATGGTCTCCTTGAAACGTTCTCGCATACTCTTCAATAAAGATCTTAACCCCTTTTTCCGCATGAAATTGGTAACCTTGGATAAGGTCACGAATACCTTGCTCGGCATTGGTGATCGATAGTTACGAAATATAGACCTTTTGTCTGAATCTCGAATTTTTACTGATTCTATCTTGAGAATATTTATTTTAGACGCTGTTTTGCTAACCGATAGACATAGAAATTTGACACAAACTTACAACTGTAATCATACGATACTATACCGAATTTCTTTGATTTGAATCATTGCGTTTACGCATGAGAAACAGACAAGTGGAAAATCCCTTTGGCTAATTTGGCCCAAAGTTTCATAAATTATATTTTAGATACTAATTCAGTAAACGAAATGTTATATTCCTTAGCTCGTTGTGTTTCTCAGTTATTGAATTCACTTGTAGTTGAACTGCCAGATAGAAAGACTTCCTGTGAATGCATTTTGCACAAAGTTTGATAGAAATCTACCAATTTGATCATAAGACCTTTACCAAATTTCATCTCTCCAGCTCAAAGTTTACGAATTATGTCAAACAAAACCGTCAAATATGTGCCTTTAGAACTCTATGAGATGGAATCCTGAAACGTAGAAACGTGTCGAGTTTACAAAATTTCGACGTCGAAATTTTCGACGATTAGTGTACTTTCTCTGTCTTTGAGCAGTAGAAAGCAATGAAATTGAATGGAGAAAATTCTATAGAATTTTACAAAATTTTATAGAATTTTACATTAAATTAGGACAACATTTTTATATTGATCTTTTATTATTTTAAAGGATATTAAAAAAATCATGTAAATGAATATCGAAAATTAATAAGTTATATTTTAACAAACTCACATTTACATTGCAAATTTCATTGCAAAAAATGTCCTTTCAAGTTTCCGAGTTTTTGAACCTTTTCTTCTGCTGTACCATGGAATATTTTCTTCGAGGGTTTTATTAGATACCATTAAAGTAGATAAAGCTGATATATATTGTCTTACTTAATATTTACTTAATATTTTTCTACCAATCGGATTTACGAATTCTCAGATTTTTTTGTAACCGGTCTTTGAAATAAAAATGCTACGGTTAGTAAACCAATGATCAAAGAAAGAACGATGAATTGTTGTGTGTATATATATATATATATATATATATATATATATATATATATATATATAATATAATATTCAAGAAATAAAGGTTATATTTCACGATAGCTCTTATCTAAGTTAGTTTCTAGCTGTTTAGTGATTAATTTAAATTAATATATGATAAGAGGATGCGTCTGAAAATTATTTTTCAGTGCTTTAGGAAGCTGTTCTAAAATTAAAATAATCTGCATAATCAATGTATCAGAAAAATCAATGAATGAGCTTATATTTATTTTTTGTAGCGTCAGAGTATTTTTTATTATTGAAGAATCATGCACATTTCTCCTTCTAATTATATATACTTTTCTTCCTACATAGCAGTTTCTTTATACTATCTTTAATCGAATGAAAAAATAGCTAATATGGATCTGAATTTTTTTTCTCTTACTTCGTTTTCTTCTTACTAATAAGGAAATGGTTTTTTTTTTCAGTTGGAAATAATTAGAGTGCTTTTTAAATATCATTGATATGTGAAATTAAAAATATACGAAACAGAAAAATATAATAAAATATTTATTCATAACCATGCATAATAAATTTAATAATTTTTTTAGAAATATACTTTTTTTGTACATTAAAAGGTAGAAAACTTATCTAATTATTATTTACTTCCCAGTTTTTAACATACTTACTATAAAATTAGAGAATTAAATTTTTTTTCTCAAATTTATACGAGATGATGCTTAAAGAATTAAAATTTAATTGTATTGATAGATTAATCAGTGATAAAAGTTTTTGAAAATATAAAATGGTTTGTTGTCATCGAGCACACTTAAGTTTAAAAATTTTTTGAAACTAACGTATCAGAAGACGAATTGATTACAAAACTTAATTCCTGGAAACATGAAATAAATATATGTAAAAATTTGATTCCAATTTTCAACTTGATAAATATGAAACTAAGCAAGATAATTTTTAATAGTATTGTCCATATGACATGAACTCAAACACCAAAACATGGAGATATCTTAATGGAATTTCTGATGAGAATTCCAATCTCCACAAATTATCGATTCTTATGGTGACTTAATGATGCATAAGAATCACTATGTTAAAATTGATTTAAGATAATTGTTATAAAATTATTAAACTTTAATAGATACTCGTTTATTTTGATAGCTATCAGTTTAACCTCCATTTAAATATTATTTAAATAATTTCGGAATTATTTTTCTACATAAGTTGTTGAATATGAAAAGAAGTTTAAAATAATTTAATTTTTACTTAAGCTCATATTATGACATTTCCCAATATTGTTAGAAATTTGTAATTTCACAGATCGATATCGCTTTGATGCTATTCAGGAGGGAACTGGAAATTTTCAATCAAAAATCTTTTTGGACGAAGCGGAAAATTAAGTATGATATTGATATTTCATTAGATGAATTAAAAACATTTTTGCTTTAATTTAGATGCATAAAAAGACTTGCTAATTTTGTTTTACCGCATGGTAAATTCCATGTCAGACGGATAATTAAAATTTAAAATGCGATAAAAGAATATATATAAATATATATATATATATATATATAATATAATATAATATAATATAAAATTGTAGTTAAAAAATTGTCAGCTGGATTCAGCAACAATATTTGTCGTGGAAACGAACTTAGGAATAATTAAAAATGTTTGACTTTATACAGAAGTTTGAACAGAAGTTTCTTTTTGTTTCCGGACCAAAGTATAAACTTATACTTTGGTTCGGAAATAAAAAAAAACTTTGGTATAAGCTAAAATAACAATAAAAAATGTATTATTTACTAAAATATTTGAAGGGCACAGAGAAAAAAAGTACGTTTTAATGACTTTTCTCTAAACGATATTCTAATTTTAAATATATTTGATATATTTCATGTCTCTTATTTTCTGAGGAAATTAAATAAAATTGATAAAGAAAATTTCGGTTGAATATTAATTGAAAATGGTGTATGCATTTTATGTTTGAGTTCTTTTAGTTAACTAAAATTCAATTTAAGTGCAGAAAAACATAAATTTCTTATAAAAATTCAGTATCTGAGCAAAGAAATATTTCAAAAAATAAAGTTTTAATTTGAAATACAAAATGAACACTGGTTTTGTTCCGAATAAATTTATACAAAATAAGTAAAATAAATACATTTTTAAAAATAATGGAAAAAAAATTAAAACTCTTGCAATATTTTAAACTTTCAAAAATGTATTTTCATTTTTATATTTCATATTATTTCCATTTAATATATTCTTAATATGTTAAGCAATTATTAACGCTTTACAAGAATAAAAAGTAATTAAATTGAATAGGATTATATTTTTTATTAGTTTGTCAATTTTTATTACTATATTATATATTTAATCAGGTCTGTATCCAAGTTATACTTTTTAAAACTTATCAACGCACATCCTTTTTTAGCTTTCCATTTCACAACTATACTAGTTGTACCTCTTAAAAAATTTTTAAATCTAGGATTCAGACATTTTTTCCGCTTTTTATAACTATCCTCTCATTTTTATGTATTAGTAGCCAGTTTGAAAGAAGTAATACGAAAATTTCCCAAACATCTGAAACCCCCTGGTAATTCCATAATCTTATGCTCAAAGTAATCAGTATACCTACTTTTAATGGTAATATTAAAGAAGACGGGTTTTAGGTTTCCCACAATTCTCTATGGGAATGAAGTAATATTGTTCGTTTTGCAATGCTTTCAATTTCCAATTCGTTTTACTTTTGTCATAATACATAAAATAATCTATAGAGCAATCTCTTAAAATTCTCGGTATTAACCTAGAATTTCCTTTCTTCTCTTACGGTGTATTATATGTTGCATATTTGAAAGTTGAAACATTAATCAACCATTGCATACATGCTTTAATGGTAAAACTTCAAATGCCTTGCAAAGAAAAGCTAGTAGAAAAGTTATTAATTAGGTATGATTTATTAGGGGCGAAGGCCTTGAAACTTGCTGAAAATAAAACTTATTCGAAGATTGTATAGCGTAACATCCTATATATTATAATTTTTTAGGCATACAAACTGATAACGTGAGTTGAAACACTACTATAAAGGCTGCTATCTTATTCTATTAAATTATCTATTAAAAATATCTTATTCATTCTCAAAACATTTTAATACAAGTCGCTTAGCACTATTTAGTTAAGTCTTTCGCGGTAGCCCAAACTCAACTGTTAGCGAGTCAGAATTCAGACAAAGCCATAAGCGAGAATGGCCGCGATGAAAAATGAGTAGGCCCTTACTTTGTCGGTAATCCAAATGTTAGGGCCTTCGACCCATTATAACATGTAAACTACCATGGATTAGACTCGTGATTTGGATCATATGGTGAATTAGCAGAGGGATAGGGAATTATCAATATAAGCCTATAGGAAAGATACGCGTCCTTAAGTTACCAGAAGAGGAAAATTGTAGACAGCTTAGAAGCGAGCAAAACTTAAAAAAATATGACCTATAGTTCCAATTTTCCGAAATCCTTTAAAATTCATTATGGATGTTTCAATGAATCTCATAACATGATACATAGTCTAATGTAGTATTTTATTCAAAATATAAATTAATAAGAAGTGCAGAAATGCTTATTTTGACATTGTATATCCTGTAATTATGCAGTGTGGTTATAATTAAAGTAATCTTAGATCAACTTGAGCAAAGTTCTAATTCCTCCTTCATAAATAAGGTATTTTAGGAATCCTCACAATCATAAATCATAGGGGTTTAAGTCGTGTGAACGAGGAGGCCAAGAATCCAGAAAAGCTCTGGATATTACACTATTCTCTCCAAAGTTAGCAGGAAGTGGATCTTTGACTTGATGCGCAATGTGGGATGTTGTTTCATCTTGGATGCAGACAGTGGTTTTCAAATATTGCAAGCCTTTGCACCACGTAGATCTTATGCGGATGCTGATTTGCGTAAGGAATTAAAAAAAATACCATCTGAGAGTGAAAATTTGAATGCTTTTTATCATAGCAGAAATATTTTTCCCATGGCCCATATAAAGAATATACCAACTTTCATCAAAATCTGATCGATAGAACAGGGTTATCTTGAGGGATTTAAATAGAGCCAGTGTAATTATAATTACTCTGTATTTAAGTGCTTATTCCACTAAATTCGCTTTAAAAATCCAATTAAAAATCTAAACTTGAACTAGAAGAGTGTAGAATGTGTGTGAGAACGTCACCCATATTTGTATGACGGGCTTCCGTGCTAGATACCCACACCCAGATCCGGGTGATGCGGCAACGAACATTTTAAAAACCTTTTTCAGCTACCAGAAACCCAAAAACTAAATTAGCCAATTGTCCATTGACAAATTCACATTGCTAAAGAGTGGAATTATCTGCTTGTAAAAATGTTGCCCTATAAAGCTTTAACCCCCCCCCCTCAAGTTCTTGTGGCTTAGTGAATAAAGCTTCAGTTTTTTTTTTGATCCACCCATCACAGTTAATATTCTCGGTTTTGAGTTATTTTTGACAGGCTGTACCAAAATCTTTGTTATTGATGGTAACTGAATGTTTATTATACCTCAAAAAAATTCTTGAGCATTTATCATCTTAATATCCCAAAATTGATGTCGATGGAAGTGGCTTATGGGTGTAAGTTTATTTATATTGAATAACTGACTACAGAGTTAATTAACTTAGCTGATTAATTAGTATCTAAAACTTTCTCATAACGAAAACTGAGATTTTTTTTAGTATTTTTGCCTGCTATGCTTTTTTGTATACAAGTATCAAATTTCGTTCAGAAATTTGCAGTAATTCATGAGACGATTAATTTTGTTCGTTCAAAACTCAGGCTGAAAAAAGCAAATTCACTAAGGGACTGGCTAAAAAATTAAGTAAATTTCAGCTTTTTAAAGTCCCTCTCCCACAAAAAATTTCTTCCATTTCCTTTCTTGATATTTCAAGAAATTAGATAAATATTATTCTGACTGATTTTTTATTTGAATTTGTTTTCGAATACTAATATGACTAATATGATTTTATTGTATATTTTAAAGTTTCTTTAATTTTCAAAAAAAAGAAAAAAAAACACTTGGATCTACCTTTATGGTAGAACTACTACAAATTTTTTTTTAGCAATATGCAGAAATTTTTGTGATTGAAATGTATCAACTTTCCAAAGTTTTTAAATGTTTTATAATAGTGTGAAGATAAAATGTGTAATGCCATTTTAACTCAATGAATTTATAAGGCGCTTTTTTAAAGGAAGAAATTTTATTTTCAAGTGGAGGCAATTTTCAATGAAATAAAAACAACACCAAGAAGTACTTTTTGTTAAGAATAAAGATATTCCGCATTTGGTTTTGAATAGATTTAAAATATAAATAAAATTTAGTTTTAAATAGAATGAAGACTATTCCTTCTCTTATGCTTCATTTTTCTTTTCGAGAATTTGTGATTTCGGATAATCTTTTATTAAAATTTTTTGTTTATAAATTTTATATTTTGATTTATCAGAAAATTTTAAAAAGGCTCCTTTTCTAACTTCTATCCATCATACAAACAAGCTATCTAAATTAAAAAAATGTTTTAAACAGTTACTTTTTAAAGCATAGTATAATTTTTTTTTAATTTTAGATATTTTTTATGTATTAATATTGATAATTCATTATTATATGCTGAAATTTTGCAATAAGTTATTCAGAATTTGTGTTTGGGACCTTAATTCTCCTGTACAAAATTCATTAAATTAAGCAATTAACTGATAATAAAACTCCAAAAATATAAAAATGTATTGCCTTCGAGAGCACAAATTTATACAAAATTACAGAATGAAAAGATCCTTGTACATAATGTCTTATCCATTACAAAAATATCTGCAAACACTAATTTATTATTAGATACAAATAATGCTATCTGAAATAACCTGTAAATAATTTGTTTCCAATAATGTAACATGTTTCTTTAAAGGACCAAATTAAATGTCAATTGCAAAACAAAAAATTAATAATGTATGTGTACTAAAAATATATTATTTTCGTCGATTCAATCGTCTTTTTTTTGAAATTTTCGTACATTTCATTGAAGAATAAAATCCAATTTTTCTAGGATTGAGTAGTTTTTCTGGGACAGGATCTTAATTCAATTAATAAGCTAGCATAAGCAGCCGGCGATAAATAATAGATCAAGTGAAAGACTGAACACCTTTACTAAAAACACTATGTTTATCAAAAAGAGTTTCCACAAAAATTTGAAAGCTGTAAACAAAACAAAAATGGAGACTTGGGAGAAGAAAAAGAATTAAGGATTAAAATTCTAACTTTTAATTCACTTTTTTATAATGGTTTATTGAATTCTGAAAACTTTATGTAAAAATTTATTAAGCTATGATCGAAGATTTTATTTCAAAAACGAAAACATACTCGATTTTAAATTTCTATATCAAAAGAAAAAAAAGTAACAGAACAAATTCAAACAAAATGAAGGTTATTTGGAAATAAATTTACTTAATGGGTTAAAATCTCTTTAAAGATTAAATTACAATTTTTCTAATAAGAAAACGATTAAGGGCTTACATAATACGTAATAAAACAATTTTTAAAAATTTTCTAGTAGAAAGTAAATTGACCATTCAAATTCGATTCTTTGAATTATATTTATTTCTTTTTCAGAAAATAATTTGTGATTCCTAATTCCTATTGATAGAATGTTAGTTTCACCGAATTTTTTTTTAAAAATTTAAAATTTCTAGTTCCTTTTGAAGTCCAATTATTGCATTAACTTTATCAAAATGAAATAGTTTGCTGGTAATTAAATGAAAAGAATAATCATCATCTATTTAATGAAGAGAATACCAGTAATGGAAAAATTTCACTCATGATTCACAATGTATTACCAATCTTATTGAGAAAGGTACAACATATTTGAACATCTTTGTTCCTCATGATTTTTCACGATTAAGACAATTATTTTCTTGGATTTTTCATCTTATAAAATTAAAGTAAACCCTTTTTCAAGTTATTTCTAAAATGATAAACTAATAGTTACGGAGCTGACGTGTTTTGTTAAAAATATTTTTATTCATCGACGATATTTTTTAAAACTGAGTGACGCCTTTAAACTGATTTCAAATATTTGTACATAAATATATTTAAATAAAAAGGATATTTGTTCCTTCAAATGAAAGTTATGTTGAGAATAAAACATATTTTGATGTCAGCGAGCAATTGGGATCATCAACATTTATTAATTCCTAGCTTTAAAATTTTGGAGTTGTGGGTTTATTCACTGCTTCTTTATTCTGTGGAAATTTGTTATTCTGTGAAAATTCACTGCTTCGTTATTCTATAGAAATTAACTGCTTTGTTATTCAATGGAAATTAACTGCTTTGTTATTCAATGGAAAATTCACTGCTTTGTTATTCTATGGAAATTCACTGCTTTGTTATTCTATGGAAATTTGCTGCGCCGTTATTCTATGGAAATTTGCTGCGCCGTTATTCTGCGAAAATTTACTGCTACTTTTTCTGTGAAAATATTTATTTATGCTAGTAAAATTTATAAATAAAATTGCATGTTGATGCTAGATAAAATCTTTGAAATTAATCCAATTTTTTTAACCCCGTGATTCTAATATTAATGATTGGTGTATTGAAAACAATATATATTTTGAAACCACAGTTCTTTACAGTAATCTGGTGGTACAAAATGGAAATCTTGCTATTTATAAAAATCCTTATATATATTTTAATCAATGTGTTCAGAAATACTCCCACAATGTTTACACAATTTCGTTATTGCACAATGCTACGAACAAGCAATTTGTCCCTTAATTTATAATTCAGTCTTGAATCTTTGATTTGTTAGGGAAACACATGTATAATTCATGAAAAGTGTTGGAATATAAAGATTATTTTTGTAACTTTAAATAACTGGATTGGTCATGTAAATTTTCAAAACTTTCATAGAAATGCGGAATGAATTTATGGATTAGTGAATGTTAAATAATATATAGGTACTAATCTTTGACGAAGAAAATTCAGTCCATTTCGAAATGTCAAAATTTCTATTGCTATAGAAGCACGTGGGATGGTAATCAAGAAACCTTTGGTTTTTTAATGAAAAGAAAATATTTTTACGCACATGAAAGTTTGAAAAAATGCAATTGAATGCACTCTGTTGTCATGAATTTCTACTCCGTCAGATTTTTTAATCTTTGGAATAAAAAAATACGATTGAGAAAATGACATTTCATTCAGTGATATAATCGCTAGATTTAGATAAAATGCACTGTTTTAAAAAATAAAACAATTTTATAACATTTTTGGTAGTTATTTTTTTATTTAATATACTCCATTGTGAAAAAAATGTCAATCAGTCAATGGGTCTGTCAATGGGTCGATCAGTCATACACTCGCACACGCGGAACGCTATAGTGTTTGCTATGAGCAATACACTGAAAAAGTGAAAACGAAATTCGTGCCTTTTCCCTGATGGAAGAAAATAAAATAAAGTTGATCTAGAAACTGGCTCATACTTGTTTTTGCAATTGCATCTTTACCGATCACTACAGATATCTTTTAGAAAAACAGCAGACTAAATAAGTGAAAAATGCAGTCATATCGGCGGATTAGAGAAGAAACATAAGTTGCCCGAGTGGCGTTCTAGCAGATCTGTAAAGTCCTATTTCTCTGCACCCGAACGATATTTGGGAAAAACTGTCAAATGGTTAATTAAGGTCATCGAAAAAAAGATGTTTGTAAACACGGAGATGAGCTTTTCATAGACGGTAATGTAGAAGGATATGCAAAACTTCCTTGCAACTGAAGTAGTATCTATAAGAAACATTTTAAAGAAAATGGTAAAATCTATAGAGAAAATAAAGAATAAAGTATTAATATATCAAACAACCAAGAGTTCTCTTAGAATCAATATATTAGGAATATGAAGAGACTTGTTTTACTAGGAAATGTTCTTTGCTCATCATTTCTTCACAGTTCTCATGAAAAAAAGACAATGAATAACTAATGCACTAGTTGAGTCACCTCATTCACTATTTGTTAACCATTGTCCTTTAACTACTTCGTAGTCTCCGATATAACCATTGCTTTAAATGGCAAATTTTTGCTTTCATTTCGTAATCCAGATTGAAAGAAAGATAAACTCAGATAATAATATACGTTTCTTTTAATAACTTTTCTCCTAGTAGAACAATCAAACCATATATTTGATAATCAGTGCAAGGCTTCTATTTTCTTTCGTATTTTATTTATTCCGTAGGGTTGAATTTTATTTGACATTTTAAGACAAATTTAACATGTTTTATTTATTTTATGTACCTCTTATTTTTTTATTTATATTCTTGAATTTCCTATAGTGTCATATTTTTTACAGGTAGAGTAATGCTTTTATTTGTGTTCCATATCTTTCTTTTTTTTGCATCTCTTGTGATGCATATATTTGTGATATATTTTTTTTGCCAGTGCAATATAGACAGTTCTAAACTTATAATTTATCTTGAACTTTATATAAAATAAATATTTTAAGCCTTTATTTTAGTAATTAAATAAGAGGAGGGAACCATTATATAATTTGTTTAGTTCTTTATATATGGCACAGTTTTTACATCCTTATTTCTGAAATTCATATTTATAGAGCAGCGACATAAGATTCATTCCCGTAAAACAGATTCACTTTTTTTGTGATCTTTTTGTCCTGTCATGATGTCTTTTTTTAAATTAAAACCTTCATATCAGTTCTTTGCTCTCATATACTGTGTAATATTTCTCTTTTAATTCGCATGTTGAGAAATACTTTTTAATGAAATCCGCTTCCACATACACCATATCAGATTCAATTCAACTTAGAAACAAAAATTCGACCTCTTAACAAACTCTCATAGGCTGAACGTTTTGGATTCGAAACCAAAATATCCCCTAAAACCCCAGTATGTTTTTAGCACACGTTAAATCTACCAAGCCAGAGCATTATAGTGACTTGAAGTCAAGTAACAAAAATGAATATTACATTAATTAGTTACAGGTTCAAGTTTCAAGAATTAATTATATACTAAAAAATAAAAATGTTTTCTCGAAATAAATGAATGCAGTTCCGTGATGCAAAAACCGAAATTCCGCTTGTGGACAAACTAAAAGACAAACAATTTGACACATTCTTTTCTTTGTAACATCACGGCATATAAGCGGAAATTGCCATGTATAAAATTCTAGAGCAAGAGAATACCGGTTCTAAGTTAATGGTTTACATAGAGCAAGGCGGAGAAATTGTTTTTATTTTTTTTCCATATTATGAAACAGAGGCTATATACTTTGTATGCTTATTTGTATCATTTCCAGACGATGTTCTATTAAAAAGTAATAAGGGTTTAAACAAAAAAATATATATTCCTTTTAATACTTTTTCTTTCTAGTTACATAGTGTCTAATGGCACTATTCTTAAACCCTCGCATGTAAGTTAATAGCCAAGGGATGGTTTTTCTTTAAGGTATTCGTTTCTTGCACGGCGGCTCCCGACTTCTTCTTAAATTAAAATTTATTTTTCTTTTCCTTCCTTTTCGTCGCTATTGGGCAGATATGTTCACTGCAAAATTTCTATAGTAAAATTTTAGAAATGAGAATTAGAAAATCTCAATTATTTAAAATTTACACCATTTTAAATAAATAATACAAAACTGGTATTTCAATTTTAAAAATGAAGATTCACTAATAGCTGATAAAATGTTTTTATAATTTTTTATAATTTGCTGATAAAAAGTTTTTATAATTTTTTTATAATTTGCTGATAAATTGTTTTTATAACTTTTTATAATTTGCTGTTAAAATGTTTTTAGTACTTTTTATAATTTGCGGTTAAAATGTTTTTAGTGCTTTTTATAATTTGCGGTTAAAATGTTTTTAGTGCTTTTTATAATTTGCGGTTAAAATGTTTTTAGTGCTTTTTATAATAGCACTTTTATAAAATGTCTCTATAATTTTTTTATAATTTGCCGATAAAATGTTTTTATAATTTTTTAATTAAACAATGCGTATTTTTATTTGTTCTGTCTTTTTCTGAAGAGTGCATTATTTTTCGGTAGATTTCTATAGGAAGACAACCAATAACAATGGTTCTCATAATAAGGCTTCAGGAAAATTTCTCAATTTCTTCACCGATCATGGTCCGAGAACCTCAAACTACCTTTCATTAAAATGTTATATATAATTTGCCTATAACGCTTTGCCCATGTTAATAGGATAATTAGATTCATTTTGTTTGGATTTTAACTAGCTTGGAAAATGTTAAAAATGTAAAAATCTCAGACGAGTTCTTAAATGGCTCATCTAACTCAAAGAGGGTAGAAAAGGGTGAGAGGTTGAAATTTTCATTTAGCTGTAACTTTCTTAATGTTGAAGATAGAAAAATAAATTCTATTATCCAAAATAGCGCCTTATTAAGATAACTTATGTATTTAAAGTTTTTCGATAACAGTAATATCTTAAAAGTTAGGGGCCGAAAAGTGATTTTCAAGCTCTAATTTTGATTATTTTTATCATTTACATTGCCAGATGGTAACTCAGATGAAAAGAAATCGATCTTTGCCTCTTAGCTAATTATTATTTTTGTATCTGAAACAGTTTTGTTAAATCGTTAATGATACTGCGAGGTCACATTGTCATAATAGTATAGTGAGCTTCTTGACTGGTTTCGTTTAATCAGATTAACGACCCATTTTGTAGTTATACGGTGGATATTTCTGAACGTAATTTTAAATGAAATGAGAATCTGAACTGAGAACTCACATTTCTTTGCTAGACCAGAGGGAATATATTTAACCCTTAACTGATTTAACGTGGTAAAGGTATCTTTGGCAGTTACTCTTTGGAATCGGGTCTGGAACTAAAACTTTTCTGGCTTCAAAACCGAGACAGCAATTTCAGGCCCATGTATACAGTAATAATTTGATGGAATTGGGTTTTGAACCAAAGATCTTGCCATTAGATTATCAAGGTCTCACAAGTCTAGGGCTTTAAAATTAGGAAAACAAGGCCTGACGAAACTTAACCATTAAGTACACTTAGATTTGCAACCTAAGCCAAAAGCGGGAATCTAATAAAAATATTCATCATTTAGCCTCTTGATCAAATCTAAATTCTAATTAAGGTTGCTAAGTCCTTTTATCAGTTTCCAGGTCTCTCTCTATTCATTTTTTATACTTTCTATAATTATTTTCCATTAATTATCAATTAAGATAAATTAACTTACAATTTCTACTTTTGTCTAACGAACTGCATTTTGAAAAAGATATGCAATGGTTGATCTAATATTTATTATCTGGGTGTGAAATCAGAACGATAAGAACACTGAAAGGATCTGAAAATATGAACAAACGAAGAATAGAAAAACAAATTTGTTTCGTCGAGAATTTTCCCCGTATTCAAGATGGACTAATACCCTTGTAATCGGATTATGAAACGCAGCAGAGAAATTTTCCAAAAATATGAAACATTGAAATCAGCGAAAACACCTTATATCTATCACTTTTGGTAGAATTGGCTTTGCAGTAAGCGAATGCAATGCAAAATAAAATCATTGCGTCGAATCTCTATTTATTAGACGAACTGAAACTGAAGATTATACATTTCTAGAGAAATATTGCAGCAAATTTTAAGACTTATTTTGAATTTCGAATTTCTCGCTTTCAAACAATTCCCTTTGTATTTCACGAAGTTTATAGATACGCAGTGTATTATTTTCACTTTATAAGCTGACGCAAGAACTAATTCATTAGCAATCAATTACATAACAAAACTTAGCATTATTTTGAAGAAAGTATTTCATATCATTAGACGTATAATCGCAAATATACCAATTGTAATATTTCATAATACTAGTTGCAGTAATCGTCTTAAATTAACTCTTTTCCCATGTTAATATCACTGAGTATGGCGATTAATATTATGCTCTAAACGGACAGGGGCTAATTCTCAATTAAATTTGGTTAAGAAGACTTAGTTTAATTTAAAGTACTGCAGTAATTTTTTAGAAAAATGGACCTCATAATTTAATTAAAAGCTGCTTCTAATCTGTTTCAACTTTAAAAGCAAATTTCCTAAATCTCAGTAAAAATAAAAAATTAAAAACTGTGGTGATGAAAGTGAGTTTCTATTGAGTACCTTACATTGTGGAGACCATAATTATTTCTATATAGAGATGCTTAATATTTTTAAATTACGATCTTGCAAAAAGCAGCGTTTTTATTAAATTAGAAGTTCTATGTCGATGATATTACGATGAAGAATTCAGTCGGTGTAATAATTTTGGCATGTCACCGACGGTATGCAGTAATCTAATCTAATAAGTAATAAGAATTTTTTAAACAAGTCAATTCCTACTTAGGTCAACAATGAAATTTTTAATTTTACTTTTTATTAATTACATTTAATATGAATATGAATATGTATATACATATAACAGAATCACAATATTAAGTGGCAAAATAGAAAGCATTTCTTGCTCTCTCTCTTACTCTTTATCGACACATAGCTCAATCTTAAGGTCAGGTAGAAGTGACCAACAATGGATGACAAAGACTTTAAGGAGAGAAATCAGAATTCAATATAAAGCTTAAAATTTTTTCAATTTTATTTTTTGAGAAAACTCTTCATTCTAACCACTAAGCCATAACTGTTAACTCCTAATCGAAAATCATTTGGATAAAACGTATACTTAAAAGCAAAAATTTATCCAAAAATTTATTTTCACAAGAATTAAACTCGCATTCTTCACCTTCATATGAAAAAATACTGAAATCCTTGCATTTTACCGATTAAGCTACTGCTTGTTGATTTCAATTTTCATATCAAACTGATAAAACTTTATTTAAAGTATTAAAAATTAAATTTAATTAATGAATTAATATTTGCAAAAATAGTATTGACATTAAGTGTCATCCACTTGAAATTTTTTTAAAAAAAATGTATATGAATTTGAGCGGAGGAATAAAAAGTACTTATTAACGGCTGAAAATTTGAACAAAATATATAATATAGGGAGAGTGTAAATTAATAGTAGAAATTGAAAAAAATATATATAAATTTTATCCTCTACATCGTTTTGAATCTCTGTTCAGGAGTAGAGAGTATCTGCGAATACTTTTAGTAGGTCGATAGATCGCCGGTTTCCCATCTGGGGTGGTACCGCCCCTCAGCGGGCACTGGAGCCTTCCGTGGGGGAAGAAGTGGATTAATTGCCTTTCCTTTATTGTATATGGTTGAGCCTGGTTTCATTTCGGAGGTTATTTACTGTTTCAGACAAGAAAAGGAATAGAGTGCCCATGTCGGAGCATGGCCATTTGCAAACGATATTCACGAAATTAGAATTCGTCTCTTAACAAATTTTTAAAATTTTATTAGCTCCTAGCATTTCATTATTTTTTATTTTAATTCTAATTGTGTTCGCTCTTATTTATAAATTTTAACATTTTTTTACTGCATTTCATGGGTTACCTACTGAGTAATTCTTAACTCGTTTAAGGTTAGTTAGTAGAAAAGTAAAACGATAGTACATTGCGGTTAGAATTACAATGTTATATTTTTATCGTCTGGGTTAAAGTACTTTTCTCTCGAAATATTTATGGACCAATATACTAGAGGATATTGCAACTATAAAAACATTTTTGAAATTTTTTTCAATGATAGGTAAAACCGTCATTTGTATTTATGAATGAGATATATATTTGACTGTTTTGATCAAACTACCCATGAATATGGTAATGGATAGACAATTAAAATAGATGAGTATAATATGCTGCATTTTTTCCTATTTGGTATGATTAACAGGGAGAGGGGGAGTTACTTGTAACAGTGGTCTTAACCTTAAACCTTCTACTACGTCCACTTTGAGGAGGTATCGGTGACCTCGAGGTAAGGTTTCGGCTCGTGAACCGTATAGTTGTGTTTGTGGCGTGGAGACGGGATGCCAGCTCTGGTGTCGTTCTCGTCATCTGATAGTATCCAAAGTATCCCTTGTGTTGCTTTACAACGGGACATTAATATAACTAAAACATCACCAGACCCTGTATAACTCTTCCTTTCATTGAGAAATGCCTACCGTCATCAACGCCACCTTTTTATGTAAGCTGGCACCCACATTTTTCTGTACCCACCAGGGTGGAGAGAACCAACCACCATACCGAAGCTTCTCATCCTCAATTACGAGGTGTCCACCCGGGGGAGGGAGCGTCGGTCTTAAAAAAAATTGGAGAGCTATGTGATTGTACACAAACAGGTAGCTGTTCCTTATTGACAATATTTGTGAATCTAAGGTCGGAATTCATCTAAAAGGCTGCAACCCTAATGTTAAGAAAGTCGCCTGCTGAGATGAATTTTGGACTTACTTCTCTGTACCCATTGAACCTTTTACAGAGACAAAACAATATGGAACAGTATAAGGGGTACTAAACTTAGCACCCCTTATACTAAGTATGTGGTACAAGGTGTTGCTAAACTTAGTCGCATATTTTGTTGCATGAATATTTCTTGATGAGAATAAAACCAGTGTTATTATGGGCCAAAGATTGCTGTAGTTTACTCTTCATTGAGGTGGGATACGTTACAATATTTGCTAAAATCACTCATTATTTTTTATATCATTTTTCAAATGAGATTCGTGTTAGCTCAGTTTCTCCTTTTCTCTAATGAAAGATCATTGCTGATTAATGATATTCATTTAGTTTCTTGTTTCCTTATATGCTTCCTTATATTTATATGCTTGCGAAAGAGTGCCGGGGTAACCTGGTGGTAAGGTCTCAACTCGTAAACTGTAGGGTTTCAAGTTTGAGACCCGAGTCCTCTGAAGAACTGTATTGGAAGGGGGTCTGTCATGGCCAAACGCCCTCCCACTAGTGTATTGTGGAGAGGGGGGTAGCTCAGGTGTTGCCTTCGTCATCTGACCACTGTTGAAAATTACGAGGTTCGTTCCAAAATAGCCCTAGTGTTGCTTTACAACGGGAGGTTATTATTACTAAACTTTACTATGCTTGCGAAAGTAGAGATAGACAGAAAGTAGATTTGACAGATTTGGTTTCAAATTTGATTTATTCCCATTCTCTTTAGCTGCTAAATCTTTGCATCAAATAATATCTGTCTAGTTCTCTTTATTGTGTAGTTAAGGCCGTTGTTGTATGGTGGTAAGTCTCTACTTTGGAACCGGAGGGATTCAGATTCATGACCCAATCCGGCCAATGGTCCGTCGTGAAAGGGGGTAAAGCGCACTTTAAATCCATCGAGGCTAAACATCCTCTCGCTGGAGAGGTGCGGAAGTTAGGAGAGGAAGTAAAATCTAAGGTGTCATCTTCGTCATTCTAACTGCAATTCATAATTACGATGCCCTTCTCGAAACAGCCTCAATCTTGCTTTAAAATGGGGCTTTTAATATAAATAATTTTTCGGCAGCAAGCTAGATAGACTATCTTAATGAATTTCGTTCCAAATTGTATGGAAATCTACAAATTAGGTATAAAAATCATATACCAAACGACATATAACTCAAAGCATTTAAAAGCTATATTTTTCTGAGATTGACTTAAAGTAAAAAATGTATATTTTGAACTCAGTTGAAAATGTGGAGATTTGTCAAACTTTCACATTCGAGTTTTTCCGGCAATATTTTCTCTTTACTTCGTATACGGGAAAGTAAAAAGCACTCAAAACCTTAAGTTTTATTATATATATATATATAATATAATATAAGAAAATCTCATAATTTCCGAATGTCTTAATACCTATACGAGAGGTAGACGTGATATTGACTCGCCTGGCCAAAATCACTTAACGTATCGTTATCTACTTTTTGGTGATAGTGCTCCGATTTGTCCCAACTGTTACGTGATTTTTAGTGTAATGCACATTTTAGCTGAATGTCCTTATAATTATTACTATTTTGATCCAAAGTCCATTAATTTAAAAGACTTGATTGGCTAGAAATGCCATCCAAATATTTTTAAAATTTTAAAATCAATTGTTTTTTTTTATGGATCTTTAACACCTTTTATCATTTTTTACCTTGGTTCTCATTTGTTTTATATGTATTTTAGTGCTTTGGCAATCTGTTTTTTATTTAAATTGTTTTTATTTGAATTGAACGAAAATTTGATGCAGTTTAGCTAAGAATGGCTCCTTGCCCGGTAAAACACAAAAACTAAACCAAACCAAACAGAATGTCTTAAATTTTGTCTATTTTATCTTCAAAGTGATATTTTTTTGTTTATTTTTAAAATTTCTATTCCATACCAACTAAAGGAATGGATGCTAGAAAAAAAAGATTTTGGTTAACGTTAGTTACTTGAAAGAAATCAACATCTGAAACAATTATATTCAAGCGAGTATAATATAAAATATAACGAAATATTTTTAATCTACAGAATATATATACCTGTCCAATGATAATTGAATGACTGAAAACAACAAAAATTGCAAGGATATTAAAAATAATGGGGAGGAAGCCATTTTCCCGTCAGAAATTGCGTTTGTATTCTCTGAAAGTCTAAAAATACTTTATGAATGGAAGGTCTAGACTATATAAAAAACTAAAATAAAAAATAAATAAATTGTGATTTCTGTCGATTTGTGCGTGAAACGTCATCAAAAGAATACATGAATTTAAGCCATTTTAAACTAGCTTAGACTTAAAAGAAAAATTATCATGATTTATTTAGTGTCAAGAATATTTGAGTCTACTTTGGAAATTTTATAAAATTTTTTATGCTTAGAAAAGTTTTTGAAAGATCTTCTCAATGAATATTGTTATCGACATGTGTATAAATGTAAGTAAAATCTTTTGACATCTGACCAATGAAGTTGTTTGTGATAAAACATCTTTTCTTGACACTTTTTTCTCAAACTTAATTCTTCATTGGAATTGGAATTTAAGTTGTTTATTTCCTTCATGCTATAAATAGAATTCCATTAAAGAATGTGTGATTGGAAATGCGTTAACTTTTTTGTAATTTTTTTATTTCTTAAATAACAAAGAATTTTAAATGCCTGAAACGGAATTTTATCGATTAAACATAAATTTTTCGAAGCACTTTCCCTTAACCAATTGAAAAGTCACTGAATTATTTTGTATTTTGTTTACGATGCTCTTTCTGAAGAAATGTACCATTATGGTTTGAAATTAAATAAAAAAAATAGTGTTAGTTCTACTTTTTAAGATGTGAAAAATTGAGAAATTCTATATCCCTTTTTAGCCGTAATTTTTATATGCGTAAATATCCTAGAAATAGCACCGTATTGTTGTTTTTAATATTTTTTAGCTATGACAATATCGGAAATAACTTTTATCTTACTAAAAAGAAGTAGTTATTGCAAATAAAAATAATTTTATGCCCTTTTAAAACTGAAATATTCATTCCAACACCTGTATGATTTGAACTACTATTCAAGTATCTTATGAATAAGATGCTTGGATGTTTGAACCCAATGTATTGTAATTCAAGTTACCTAAACTTATAAACACACACGCACGCGGGAGGGGGTAAAATATGAAAAGGACAGACTTTGAATGAATATACTGTTTTGCAACAACAGCATAGACGTAATACCTGGCACAGGATTCTACCTTTTATTATGAAAACAAATGTATCTACTTTAGAGGAGCTGCCATAGTATAAGATAACGTATGAAGTTGAAATGTCAGAATGAGCAGAATTCCCCAGAAAAATCTTTAATTTGTGTTTAATTCCAGACTATTTCCAGGAAACATTTGGAACGCTAAAGGTACGGGGCATCATATGTATTGACAAAATACATGAAAAATTGAAAGACCGTTTCTTTAAAGCATTACAGATGAACAACTAAGCAGACTGTGGAATTTTTATAATTGAAAATGGCAGTATCCTTGAGAAACAATCAATCGGAATTTCGGATTAAAAAAATAAGCAGCCATCAGAATGACTTAGTTTCATACTAATTTAAAAATTAAACTTAATTTATAGTCGAGTAGAATTCATTAATTACTGATCACATTTCATATTACCAAGCATATCCAGCAATGTAGAGTTGTTTGAGGTCAGGACATGCAGCATTAGCAACAGTTCATCAATATTGACTTAAGCATTTCGCATGATAACTGTGGCATTGAGATGGCTTCGGGCTTATAGGGCGTAGTATCTTTGCATAGGGTAGGAGCATGTATTATTTTGTGAAGAAAAATCAAGGGTGGTCTCTGTTGGAGCCTTTTGTGGGATTATTTACATTAAGATGGGTAAAAAAAGGGTTGAGAAACGGTAAAAACACTATAAAGAGGAAAAATTAAAAAAAAAATTATTGGTCTTCCGTTCTTGCATGGCACTTACAATTATAAAGATTGGAGAAAATTGACTGATTTTCCCCATATTAAAAAAAATTTGTGTATTATAAAATTAATTGTGAAGTACTCACTTTCTTAAGAATAATAAAAGTTTTTTTAATAGAAATTGACTGATAGCTTTCTACTATGTCTCTGCGAAGTAAACAAAAATGCGAGACATTATTTCAGCAACCGCTATACTACCACAGGTATATTTATGCAACAATTTTGTCGATCAATTGCAGTAATTCGATGTATATACAAATAATAAGATAATTTAGCTCTAAAATTTATCAGTTTATTTTCTTTTCTTTTTGATAATATACAGCAAAGGCAACTCCCAAAATAGGAGTAACTATCCTTGGCGAAGATCGAATGGTAAGAATGCAAAAAGTAAGAAAACCTTAAAGAAATCTTAAAGAAGCTACTTCAACTATTATAACTTTTTGATGTGTTTTAAATTTGATATATTCGTATTATTCTCTTATCATCTGGTGATATGGGAAGTTATAATTAATATACGAACAGTCAGTAAAATTCAAAAGTATTTTATCAATGTTTCAATTGCAATAAAAACCAGTAAAACGTATTGAAGAGTATAGACTATACGCGATAATGGAAAATTGTCACATTTAAGGTCATTATCAATGTCAAAAAATGCCGAGATAATACTGAATAAAAACCTGTTTTGAAATCATCGATGGTATAATTAAATATTATAACCAGGGTATACTTTACAGTGTTCAAAATCCATGTTTAAAGCCATGGAAACAATATGTTACGTTTCTATAAACTTATTTATAACAATTGGTATTGTGAATGATTATGATGCATTCTTTCCCGTACTGAAAATGTGATGTTGGAAGTCATGACACTGTATAACAGAAAACACTTCAGTGAACTAGCTTTAGAAAAATGTGAATGGCGAGTAAATTCAGAACAAAGAGAGAAAGACAGAGAGAACAGAAGCTTCAGGCGTAATCATTTGGAATATTTCGACCGAGAATAATGCCGAACCTATTCACTTTTATCTCTTATCATAAGCTTTTGTTGGCTTAGCATGTATTTTCTCTCACTAGAAGTTAAATTCATGTATAGATATACTCAGATTCATTGATTTTTCTTCTTTGAGAAATCGTTTTCTCCAAATTATAAAAAAAATATTTAATTGAAGTATCCTTCCGTATTTGTGCTAAAGGAGCAAATTTCAAAGAAAGCTTTGATCAGAAGCATTGTTAAAAGTTTGGAAAATTGAGAACAGAAACGAAGCTCACAATAACTAAGATCTCCCATCAATTAGAATACCAAGTAATCTCAGCATGTGAGAAGAGAAGGTAAAACGCCATGACAAGCATCTTTTGTTTTATTTCATCCTCATTTACATTATTCATAATCCCAAAGAATTCAGATATTTACTGTTTATTCCAAAAATAATTACAAGTCTATATCCGTTCAATGATGATTTGATTTGCTTGAATCAAAAATGACAAAAAGCTCCTTGCAATAATCATTTCCTTCTAAATTTATTTACCAATAATTCTAAAATTCATTATTACTGAATGTTTAAATGTTGTTACTGAATTCCTTTTTGCTGAATTTTAACCAGTTAAGCAAGTGCGACGTATATACGCGTCCATATAAATCTTCATTTGGGCCACAGTGACCTGGTAGTAAGATCTCGACTTCGAAATGAAGGACCCGATTACACTGAAGAATCGTCATGTAAATGGGCCTTGTACACATTAAGTCAGTCGAGGCCAATCTTTCATCCCG
The DNA here is from genome assembly GCA_026289955.1 of Argiope argentata. Classification (NCBI taxonomy): domain Eukaryota; kingdom Metazoa; phylum Arthropoda; class Arachnida; order Araneae; family Araneidae; genus Argiope; species Argiope argentata. The sequence goes on from JAOUZG010050968.1 coordinate 1,090,127, forward strand.
CTGGTGTGGCGGGGAAGTTTGGGATGGGAGTGACTGATCAAGTGTAGTCCTCGTCATTTGACTGAAGTTCAAAATTGTGAAGTCAGTCCCAAAATAGACTTACTGTTTTAAAACCGGACGCTGATACAACTAAATTAACGTAATCTTCATTTCGCTGTAAATTTTTTAATCCAATAAAAATGAATTTGTTTCGCTTTATTATGAAATTTTTGAAAATATTAATATGCTACCATTTGTATTGCCATCACCATGTATATTCTTCAGCCCTTGACTTTAGAAAGGGGGATTTGAGGGACTTTGAAGTTAATTGATTTAGGGAATGTTATATAAAAATATTATAGATCGAAACCATCTAAAAGACATCGCATTCGTAATGTTGTTGCATTTGAATGAGATAAGAAAGAAAAACACTTAATTGCGAATTGCATTAGTTAGTACATAACTAGAAATTAAGCAATTTATGACATTCTCAAAAGTATAATATTTAACCTGTTATATGGATGAAATAACTGTGAACACAATTAACCTTTCAGAACTATATTACGAATCTTATTAATCTTCTTAGAAATTGTTACAAATCACATCATTCCATGGAATTTGTCATGGGGAAGAGTTTCAAAAGTTTTTTTTCTTTCTATAATTTAAGTAATTTTAAAGTACATATTATACGAATTTTCGTTCATCTTGATTTTGAAACATCAGGATAAGAATTCGAGGGCAATATTGCGAAAGAATGGGCTTCTAATGAAATAATCCTCTCCATTAACAATTAGATGTGATTTCGTTTAACACAAAAGCCTTAAGGATACATGAAATGTTTAATGATGTAATTGTTGTTTTGAAATGAAGGGATTTAATTAAAGATATCGATATCAAACCTTTTATACAGAAATTGCATGCCAGACACATGATTTCTTGAGAAAAGGAGATTCATGAGAGTATTACTTTGTCAGTAAGAATAACTTTCCTTTTCCCATATAAATGTAAAGTTCAATTTAATATTTCTAGTTAGAATCGAATTTCAATGAAAAGAACAAATTCTTTTATTTGAACCAAGGAAATTCGGTTATTATATGCTTTAAATTAGTATTAGAAATACTTGATCTCTCTTGTTAAAAAATGCCGGTTCTTGCTTTTCATGTTAATTTTTGATAATAATGATGATGATAATAATGAGAATAATAATAATTTCTCTTGGTAAGTGGGGCGGGGTGGCCTAGTGGGAAGGTCTCGGCTTCGGAGCCTAAGGGTTTCAGGATCGATGCTCAATTCTACATAAAAATCGTCGTTTAAGCAGATCTGGTGCATATTAAATACTTTGGGACCAAATGTCTTCCCGTTAATGTGGTGTGGAATCTTGGGGAGATGGAGTTGGTTTAAATGTTAACCTCGTCGTCTGAACCAAGTTTAAAGTTACGAGATCTGTACCTAAATATCCCTAGTGTGACTTTTAAAAAGAGGCATCGATATAACTAAAATATTTCTCTTGATAAGTAGTTCGTTTTCGATAATTGAGATGAGAAAAAATAGATTAAGGCATCTATAATATAAACAAAACAGTTTTAACATCTTTTCGTGTAAGTTTAACAAATAAAATAGAATATATGATTGATTTCCTAATATAATTAATTTTGATCACTACATTTGAATTGAAAAAAAAAACACCTCCTCAAATCTTTTCAGAATGGAAATATTTGAATAAAGCTACATCTAACGAATACAGTAATAACTGATACACGAGACTGGATTACACAGACTGATTGAATTTAATCGTAATACTTCGGAGAAATACGAGATCGTGGGTCGAAGTCTTTCGATAGATAGGAATTGTCTGGAACTTTGGAGTAAGAAAAGAAATATACTAACTCGCTCCTAATACAGATCAAAAGTGGAATTTGGAAAACATGGATTTAATCATGAAGGAATCTTTAAGAAAATTGTTTCCCTTCTCAATTTCTAAAAATATAAAGTTTATAAATGTGATTTAAATCTAGGTACCAGAAAACTAAGCTGTGTATAGAAAGAAGTTAAAATTCTCAACTAATAATGCCACATTTCTTTTCCTTTGAGTAATAGCAATGTTTCGTTTTAATTTTTGTAGATATATTGCTACTTGAAAATTGCAAGAGTAAGGTTAGAAGGGGGAAGTTAATAGATTTGATGATATTAAATTACCAGAGTTGATATAAATCTGTGAAACACACTTGGTGTCCCATGAAGGAAACTGAAACTGGGAAAATTTAATTTTGAAATTTCAATTTTCACTGAAGAGAAAATAAACAGTAGCTGATATCGGATTAATCTTTTTGTACATTCGAAGGAATGTAAATTCTTATTGATTTTACATAAAGAATTTTCTCTAAAAGAAAGTGATTCTTCGCATGTGAAAAATAAACTTCCACATACTTAGTAGTAGTTATAAAATATTACAAGAAAATTGAGGTATTAAGGGTTAATTTTTCATTGAATTCATTGGTAAAGGACAAAATAATAAGTTTAAAAACATTTTCAAAAAAGGCTTTTATGTTGGTATTAGGAAAGGATAATAATATTTAATATTTTTATCAAAAATCTAACCATCTAAATAAAAAAATCCATAAGTGTGTGGAGCAGAGAAAAATGCTTAAATTATATTTTAATTACAATTAGAATCATGAAATTTTAACGTAACGGACAACACATAATGAATGTTCAGAATTTCTTTTCTTTTTAGTTATATTCAATGTGGTTTTTATATCCTCCTCCAAGTACTTTTTGCACCAAAGTTTTTTGTTCGTATTTTCAGAGTTTTTGAAAACGAAAATTACATTTCCCTTCTAATGCATTGATAAAAGCATTTTCTTAAAATAGGTTTTTTATAAAAATATTTTATGGCTTTCATTCTTCAGTATATTTACCATTATTCCTTTTTTTGAACATTTTGAAGATTGAAGTCAGGCTTTTACCCTTATTACATCTAAGACTTATATGGAAAGCGAAGTCGATTGTACTGAATTGAAGTATTAAATCAACTTTGCTTTCCATGATTTGCTTTCCAAAATTTCATCGCTAAGAAAATTATCTTCAATTAATTCTTTGATTTATAAAATTATTTTTAATTCTTCCAAAATCTATATACTTAATATTCTGCTAGAAAATCAAATAATCTGTTTTACATTCGGAGTCTTTTTTTTATTCTAAGAACAACGATTTTAGTTATCATTCCCCATACTTAATCATTTATTTGCATATCAAAACAAACCTGTAAAAACGTGAGATTCTGGTAGAAATAAAATATAACTTTAATCAAATCTAATTCCTAAAAGTAAATTTTAGTTTGTTCGTATTTTATGGACTGCCATACCGTTGTTCATCCGATTGCGTGTTGTTTCGATATCTATCTATCTGTCTGTCTGTCTGTCTGATCTACTTAAACAAAAAAAGTAAAGAAATAGAATAAATATTATTTAGATTTCTCCTTTATACATCATTCCATTTCTATAAATGTATTCATTATCGACAAAAAATACAATTCTGTTGTCGCTTGTTGTTTCTTATGGCACTTGCCATGGACAAGCTCGCTGACGCCAACTAGGTCAAGAGTACGACTTTTGCTATTCACTCATCACATTGGTTTGCACAGCCAATTTTTATAGGAGGGTACATTCACACACCTTACAAATATAACACAGCAGAACAACCGTGCCATAACCGGGACTCGAACCCGAGACGCCTAGATCACGGGGAAGACAAAGCTACCCCTATGCCAGCACACCTACTAAACGTAATTCTGTCACTCCCAATCAACCCTCTACTTATTGAATTACTTTACCATCAATTTTTTAAATTAATTTTTGAACCATTGGTTAAGTTTTGGTACAAAGTAAACGCAGAAGGAAAAAAAACCCAAAATTAAATAGATTAAAATTTTATTTACTTTACAGCTTTTAAAAAACAATGGGTTTCAAATAAAATTCTGCTGGGTTCCAAGTCATGTCGGCATCCTTGGAAATGAGAATGCAGACTTGACTGCAAAATTTGCATCGACCATTTTAAGCATAGGGATTCCCTTCTGCGATATTAAAAGGTCCATTGTTCATCGCATCTTTTCTAACTGGCAAAAGTCATGGGATCTGCGGGTCGGAAATAAATTGCATTCCATTAGAACTGATATTGTTTCATGGCCTGTTCATCCTATACGTGAGATGGATGTCAAGTTGACTCGTCTCCGTATAGGTCATACACGCTTTACCCATAGACATCTAATATTTGGAGAAAATGCTCCTATGTGCAACAGCTGCCAAGTTCCTTTTACTGTTCATCATGTTTTAATTGAATGTCCAGTTTTTAATTCTCATCGTTCTTGTTTTTTTACATTGACTTCTTTCAAATTACGAGACCTGGTGGGTGAAAAATACCACCCAAATATTTTTAAATTCTTAAGGGCTATTGGGTTTTTTACTTGTATATGAGAATTTTTATTATTCTGTATGTTTAACTTTCATTTCTAATTCATATACATTAACATCATTGTTTCAAACTGTTATGGTACAGGGTTTTAAATTTTGTTCTCTAATCATTGTTTAAATTAAACTAATTTGATTTAATCTCATTGCTCATGTGTTAATTGAACAAAGCACTACATTTTTTATCTTTTATAATTTTACCATTTGCTTGGCGCAGTATAGCCAAATCTGGCTCTTGCGCCAATAAACCCCACACAACCAACCAACCAACCCAAAATTAAATAATTTTAATTAAATTGTAAATATTTTAATGTTATTTTAGATAATATCTACAGCTTTTTATACGAAAAACATTCTTCATGCCCTTTCAAATACTGTTAAAAAACAGCTATATTGTGTAGATATCAACCTTATTTAAACGGCAAAAGTATCGTCGGAAATAAAGGGTTAAACATGATAGTAATTTTAAATATTACCTAAGTTATTTCTCCCGAGGCAGCAAAACGCTGGATACCAACAAATTTATATATTTTAAACTTTAAGGAATGAAGAAGAATTTTTTTCTGAAAATCGTCTAAATTTCTTTATATGGCGAAACTTTCGATTAAAAAAATTATTTTTGGCACTAAAAATCACTTAAATATTTTCCTTTTTATTAATTACATTCTTTAATTTTTTATATTTCATACTTCATAATTGTAAATATTATAATAATTTAAATTAATGTGTCAATAACATAGACATTATTAAATTAATTTATTAATTGAGAATTAAGATATTTAAAATAATAAAAATATTGTTTTTCATCTGTAATAAATAACTCTACAAAATTGCAGTTTTAGCGAATTCGGAATGAACAAAGGAAGCCGTTTTCAGAATTTCTTTGTTATGAATAGGAAATAAATCAAGTTAAAAATAATTTTAAATATATCCGTTTATTTTCTCTATCAGAAGTTTACTTTGATTTTCGTGATTTATGACTTACAGCTTATTTGATTGCGGAATGGCCATGTTAGAAAAATAAATTTGTTTATAAGTTTTACTTCAGTAGTTACCCTTACGAATTTTGAAATAAATCAATTTTCTATAACTTTCATCCAATTTAATATAATACTTTTCTTTCTCTTTTTTTACATGTTTTGAAATAGATGTAAAATATGAATTCAATTCAAACATTTTCAAACAAAGTTTTTTGGTTTTCTACTCTAAAAAAACATTTTTTTTTTAGATTTAAACTTGTATGAAAAGCTTCAAATTTTTACAAATTAAAATTAAGATGAACCTTCTTTTTTGAAGCATATTACATTTTTATAACTTTTTTCCGATTAACATGCATTTCTAGCTTTCTTACAGGCAAATAGTTTTCTATCCTTGGGGGAAAGTATTTATTATACTATTTATTGGAAGTTAATTAAGAATAATAAAAATTCCTGTCTGATTTTGCATCATTATTTTAAAAGATTAGTTAGGATAATTGACCATTTTAGTTTTTCTGAGATTTTATCTCATAGATTATGTTTATGAAAACAAATCATTGCACTTAAATACAACCTATTTTCCAATTTTCTTAATGTTGCGTTTTGAAATCGAAGTTTTAAAGCGCCTAACACTTTGGCTATGTTACACAACAAACAAATGGATACAGTAATTGGTTATTGAGTTAAGATTTAAGTAATTGATTGGCTTGTTTTCTGAGCTAAGACTGCTTATTTGTCGTTATTGGGTAGAAAATAAGTCACTTGCATTTTTAACTGATTTCGATCAGAAAATTTCTAAAATAAATTTAATAAAAAAATTATTTACTTTGTATGATGAAGAGTAGATTATTTTTATTAAATTTTTTTTCTGTATTTTAATTTTTAATTGATAATTCCTTGTTTAAATTTTAAGAATATTTTCGATCACTTAATTGAAAATTCATTATAATAGGAAATTGTTTTTCGGAATAAGGACTTAATGCAATCAAGTCATTATCCACATTTGATTATCTATTAACTGATAATGAAATTCCAAAAATATTAAAATTACGCATTACTATTGAGGACATAAAAGTATGTGAAATTTCAAAGTTCTAGTACATGAAAAAATAAATGATCTATCTATTATAAAAATCAATCTTAAGCGTGCATGAAAAAAGTAAATTTAAATTTGTGTGCGTAGTAAGGAAAATATATTAATAATATAATTGATCTTAGTATAAAGAGAGAAGAATTTAAATTAATCTTTCAAGTCAAATTGATTTTTCAGAAATGAGAAAATTCAAAGAAAAAAAAGGGGGAAAAAGGACCTTTTTGTGACTCATAGTAGTAGCAAGAGAAAGAAACAAGAAGGATAATATGATGAAGGTGCAATTAGCTTTCTATAAATACATTTAATTAGGATTTTAAAAATATCTCTAATCTCTAATCTTTTAGGCTTTAAATAAATTCTTGTTTAAGAGAAATTATAAGATTATATATAATCTTTAAATGGTTTTTGTAATCAACTTATTTTTAGACAGAAACCCAATTTTTGTGTTTATCTTAATACTCTTATTCATACTTTCTAGTTTAATTTGTTTTTATTCCGAAGAATTTCATTTACAGACAAGTTAAGCAAATAATCTGTCGCGGATCTTTATGTAGTTCTATTTTATTGGTTGCAATTTTTCGGAAAACAAATATAATCACTTTCAAAATGATCTATAATTGTTTAATTATCAATGTAAATATATTTGTATAAAACTGTAGAGTATTTTTAATTATTTTTAGCACAATTACAAGAAACAAAATGTTTCTATGAAACAATGGAATGATGATGAAATTGATGATTTCAGCGTTTGGGAGTTGATTCATTGTTTAATACAACAGATTTGATATTAATATTATTTAAAGGTTGATTTAATGATAAGGCTGATAAGAGTAAAAAGGATTTCAAATTATTTAAAATCTGCGCCATTTTTGCCCACGGGAATATGGAATTTTATCCAACACTATTATTTAGTTAAGTTTCTATAAATACACCAATTAAAGATTATAATTAATAAAAAATGAAAAGTTTTAAGTTATTTTTTAGTGCCAAAATAATTTTGTCTTAATATCTTAATAATATTTTTGTCTTAATAACAAGTGTCTTAATAATTCTTTCAAAAAGTAAAAAAATGATGCATCAGCATTTTATTCATTGATAAAAAAAATGTTGGATGAAAAAATTTATTAACAGCTCCAAGTAAATGCAACTGAATATTTTCCTTAGTGGGAAAAGTTAATTGGATAACTGTGAGTTCAATTTTTATAAATCTGAAATTAAAATTTCTCTTGATGTAAGATTCTAATTTTCTAAAATCCTTAGGTTGTTACAACTAGGGATACGAGATGAAAATTTGTGTTCAGTTCGCACTTTGTCACTCTCCAGTTTAATTGCACTCATTATGAAAATGTTTTTTAGAATACCTCGTATTTCTAACGTTTATTCAAAGATATTGTATCATAAAAATTACATCATGGTAGATAGGCGTCTTCTCGCTGATAGGGTAAGAAGTTTAGTGAGGGGGACTAGTTCAGGTGTAGTCCTTGTCATCTTACCGCGGTTAAAAATTACGAGGTCCTTAAATAACCCTAGTTTTGCTTTAAAACGGGACTTAATAAAACTAAATTAAAAACATAATTAAAAACAAACAGGTAGCTCAGTTTAGACAGTGGTAAAGACTTTTTTCTAATTTCTTCATTTTGAAAGCAATGTAATCAAATTTGTATGAAATACAATTTAAATAAAAAAATGCTTATAAAAACAGATCATTAGATCAATTAAGAATGCTATTTTCCCAAATTGGATCACTGATTTTCGAAATTGAAAAATCAATTTTTCAAAGGATAATTAAAACAAAAATACTTTTGGGTCCTGAATTTCGACGCAGAAAAAAATGTATGAATAAAAGTAGAAAGTTTTCTTTTGCCTTGTTTTTTTTCTTCAAATTTGGCAAAAAGCGATGTGTTCTTAGATTTTATTCTTCTTGAATCAACACTTGATATCTTTTATATTTTTTTCCTTGCTCCAGTTTGTTACAGTTACAAAGAATGCTAGTAAGTAATTATAACAGCTTATTCGGCTATTCCTTTTGTCAAGAATACAAATTTATTGATTTAACACAGTCCAATTTAAGCAACTGTTTTTCTCCCAGTTTAGTGCAATGATTAGACTGCAACAGCAAATATTCTCCTAAATATTTCTTTCTCTCATTAATAAAATAATTATAGCAAATTATAGCCATTCTATTTCTTCTTGGAGGTTATAGTAACATATTTTGTAATTCACTTTAAAGCAGCATAAATTTTGCTATAAGATTAAATAGAGGATAATTAGAGGTAAAGATTTGTTCACTAAGTCAGTAACCCATTTGAAACCTCTATTTAAATCCAGATAAAACTTCCTTTAAATAATGGTTTTAAAAACCATAGGTACATTTTTCTAACACAAATAACTTATTTTACATCCAAATATTTAATAAAACTGAAGTTAAGGTACCGATTTAATTTAAGCGACAGTTTAAATTCGGCCAGTAACTCGTAAGTATAATTTTCCAGTAGAAATTTCCAGTATATTGCTGTTTTTGTTATGCAACATAAATTTTCTTCCAGATTCAGATGCCTATTCTAAGAAACTTCAGATCTTAAATTTCCATTTACGATTAGAAGTTTTTAAAAGGATTTATCTATTTATAGTTTTATTCCACTTTCAATAAATTGAAATACGCTTTTTACAACTAAATCGAAATATTTGCTGCATTCCTAAGATGCTTCCTTCAAATTCTAACTGAAAATACTGTTAAATGTGAACCGTTTTCAGGAGATTACTTTTATTAGACACTGATATTCTGCTAATTAGAAAAATATTTAAAATAAGTGAAATTTTTTGTTTAATTAATTTAAGATTTGTTGCAGTTTTTGGTTAAACACCTCATTTATGGCGATACACATAATAGAAACGTATTTCTGCTCATTATAGTTAATAGTGTGAGCATATTTTACTTGTAGCTGATAAAGCCATTATTGTGGTTTCTTTACTGTTATCTACAAAAGAGACGGTCTACAGAGAAATGCAAAATATACATATTTGGACTTAAAAAAATCTTAGGGAAGTGCTAAAGAGAAAGGGTATTTAGTATCATTTGGATTCAAACTATTAGTTCACACTATCCCCATATATATATATTGTTCAAAGTTTTAATCGTTAATAAAACATATTTTATTCATCCATTCAAATTCAAATACAGTTTTTTAAAACTTGTAGTAGATGATACTTGATGTTAATATAATTTTTTTCAAATATTAATTTATAAAAAAATAAAATTAAGGAAGTTTATAATATTTTATGTGAACAGTTCAGTAACGAACCAATAGAAGGCTCCACAAAAATTGTTTTCATTTCTTTTTTAAATTTCTTCTATTAGTTCACACTCTCCTTATATATAATATAATATCTTGTTCACATTTTTAACAAATTACTTGCTATTTTTCCACTCAAATTCAAATACATTTTTTGAAACTTGTAGTGGATGACACTTGATGTTAATATAGATATTTCAAATATTAATTCATTGACTAAATTTATTTTATATTAATTGTAATTATTTAATAAAAAGTAACTAAAATAAAATTTTCTTTGACGATTTAAGTAGAAATTGACTTCAATTTTTTTATATTACTTATTTTTATTGACTTCAGTATTTATAAGTATCTTATTCTGCTGCAAATCATGCACTTACTCTATTTGAATTTACTTTCATTACATGTTTTAGTATTGCAAATACTTTGAATTTTAACATTATAAAAGAACAACACCGGTAACTTTACATGGTCAATGGTACAACATAACGTATATCTGACTGGCAGTGTTGCACTTTTGACCTATATTTAGGAAAATAAACATACTTGAAACAGGTAGACTGGTTTCTCCAAAATTTTTTCTTATATTCTCTAACAATCTTCTCTCCCTTGCATAAAACTGTGGACCTTGGGTAAGTCTCCCAATGCCTTGTATGGCATAAATGAACAATAATTAGGAACTATTGATTTTTAGCAGGAATTTAGTACTTTTATTGAATATATCGTGCGATCCTTTGATTAATACCTGGTACTAGGGTAATTATTCCCGAAAACCAAATGTGAACTTTAGACGCCTTTTTCTAAATGATTAAAACCAAAATTTAATTTAGAATCCTAATTTTGTCGACATTAAATAAAAATTTTCATCTAGTTAAGCACCATTTTTTTAAAAAAATCACACATGCTCACAAAATTCACACATTGAGGCTTGTGAACGTACTGACTGACAGATGGTCCACCCTTTAATGGATTTGATTTAAAATTCATTTGGTAACTACATTTTAAGCATTCCATCTGCTTACCTAATTTAATCTATCTAATTTTCTTTACTCGGTAGTTATCGTGTTAACTTATATTCGGACAGTAAGGCAGATTTCCGAGATATGGATTTCGCTCAAAACTTGAAAAGAATCTCACAAATTCGATGCATATACCAAATTTAATCTGTCTAGAGCACAATATTTGATTTGTTACAGAAACAGACATAATGTCAAAAATGAGTTTTATGGCCTTGGAGACGTTTGAAATGTGGAGATTCCACACAATCTCGAATTCGAATTTTTTGAAGATTGCACCATTTTATACTTTGTATACGAGAGTGTAAAAGAAACATTTATTCCATATGATATATATGTAAATCACTTCTCATTATGAGATCACATGTAATAAAATATTCTCATTAGTCTTCTATTTAATATCCGAGGAAAATTTTAGCAATTTTTATTGTTTTAAAAAACTTGTCTTCTTTCTATATTACTCAATTTTTATCAGAATCCTAATTGAGGCTCATTACTGTCTCTACGTTTTTAATTGTGATTCCACATCTTTTTATTTTCTTGTGAACAAATAAAAAGTATTGTAATCGTAACAAATTTGAGCTTGGAATATTTCACAATCCCCACGCTTCCTATCTCCCAGATTCAGGAAACACATTATTGGAATTAAATCTGTATGCGAACATAGTAAATCAAAAGCATTTTACACGTTAATTTTTACAGCAAGTTTATAAATTCCTGTCTAAACCTAGACGAAATCCATTATCTGGAAATTTGTCTGTCTGTTCGAATTCAAGAGAACGCGATAAATGCAAAAAAGAAATAGCTAGATAAAAAAAATAAAAAACCCGGTATAAACTTTTAGCTTCTAAACCGTAGATTTAAGTCAAGATTTGAAACAGATCTATGGAAGGGTTAATCTTCTGTTAGTCTGTGCATTCACGTTTTGGAGTTAATGCATATAAACGTGTTAACTCAAAAACGTGATGGCCCATAAAAACAAATGAAATTCGATACCTGATATTGGTATAAAAATTATAGTGCTCTATCAAATTTGGTTCAACCCATAACAAAAATAAATAAATAAAAGAAACCAAAATGCATACTTAGTTTTCTTTACTATAACAGAAGGACGAAATGTTCATGAGAAGGATTTAGAAAAAAACAAATTGCATTCGTAATGTTCACGGTCGTATCCAGGATCCACAATTTTCACGCAAGACTAAGGAAGGAGAATATCTTTTTATAGGTATACAGGAGACCGCTTGATGAATGTCAATGACTATCAGAAGTAAAAGTGATGAATGTCAATGACTATTAGAAGTAATAGTGATGAATGTCAATGACTATTAGAAGTAATAGTGATGAATGTCAATGACTATTAGAAGTAATAGTGATGAATGTCAATGACTATCAAAAGTAATAGTCATGGATATCAAAATAAACTTGTCTATAAAAATTATTATAGTAGGAATTTTTTTCGTTTGTGTAAAGTATCTAGGCTCGATTGCCTATGACTTGACTTTTTGTAAATAATCCAAAGCTAGTCAAAGTCCAAGTCACTGATTGATGCGATATATTTATTATAGCAAAAAATGAGATTGTAAGAAGAGTTTAAGTTTTCATCTATTTAGAGACTAAATACATTTAGAGAATCCTTTAAATTCTCCAAAATAACAATAGTTGTGTTCGAAAAAATGTCTACAAAATAATTCCATTCGAATATTAACTCAACTGTTAGGAAGTTAAAATTTGTATTTGGGAATAAAATAAATATGTATTTTAATAATTACAAAAATGCATATTTTCAGTAAGGCAAAAAAGTATTAAATGAAAAATTCGGGGGAAGATAGTGGCGATAGTCATATAGTGGCAATTTGAAAAGAAAAAGAAAAATACCCGATCATTTTCGTTTGCAAAGAGTACGACAGAGAACGCTCCAAAGAATGGATCAATGCGATAATAAATGAAAGAAAAGAATATGAAATGGCAAAATGTATAAAAGATGAATATAGACCTCATGAAAATGTGGAAGAATGTAGAAGGAAAGGAGAATATGAGGAAGGACAAGGAAAGAATACTATGGAATATGAAGGCAAAAATTAAGGATTGAAGCAAGAAGTAGAATTTATAAATTCCGATGCCAATGAAAATGTCGATAGTATGCAAATGAAGAAGTCAGAACTTCATCATTTGATGCAAAAATTTTATCTTGAAGTATATTATTTCATTATTTTTGAAAACTTGGCCAAAGAAATGAATATATTAGAAAATAAAGCATTTGTTTACTTTATTGAATTAATCGCAAAAGAAACGAAATATCAGTGGATCAAAACATGAGTGTGCAAATTGCAAGCAATCATCTGGAAATATAGAAGTTTTGGGGATTGAATAATTCTTTGAAAAGTATAAGAATTCTTGTAGATTTATGCATCTAGAATATTATAGGGATGGGAAATCTAAAGGTTATGATAAACTTAATGTCTTGGCAATGACTGTGCTAAGAAATATAAATTTAAGGCTTTATTAAAAAAAAGTGTGGGTATTTATCTACGAAATCGGAAAGAAATTTAATAAAGTCCTAAGGGACAAAGAAAAGGTTATCACTTTATACACAAGCCGAAAAATAAGAACGAAATGGCAGTTAGAGATAATGCAGGTAATTTACTGTAAATTCTAAGTGAAACAGTTAAGACCTTTGTTCATTCCTAAATAAATACAAAGAACCCCAATCAAAGGCTAGTGTCTAAAAGAATAGGACAACTAAGTATCAGCATGTAAAGGCAGAAATTTAAGTAGTGTAATACAAGCCTCTCAGAAGCTTATTAACATCTTAAAACTTATCTGCATGTAGTTGTGTGACCAGCAGTTAACTAAAAAATATCTATTTGATAGGACTCAAGATTCCAATGAGAGTTCTAATATTTTTTTGTGAACAATTTTGCCACAAAAAAAAAGAGTTTCAAGCTTTGCATATAGGAGTCTTTAAAGAGTTGCTAATGAACCAAGAACGATTTCAAGTCAACTTGCATTAAAAGAATACTCCCCCTCTGTCCTGAGCCTTCTTAGTGAGAAAATCATTACTTCGAACAGGTGTTTTATGTCAGCAACAGAAGTTGCTAAAAGAGTTGAGGGTTGCTTATAGGTTGATAAATTAGCATTTTAGTTTTATAAAAAGCCTATTTTATAAATATTATGAATTTTAAAGGATAGTAAATAAATATACTACAAACAAAAACAAATGGAAATGCTTCTTTTAAATACTATATTTTCTTAAAAAATTGGTACTAAAAATATCTTAAGAACTTATCACTTTCAAATTTTGAATACATGTAACCTCACGTGTTATAAAAACTGGGAATAACTGTTCTGAAATAAACAGATTTTTTAAAAAATTTAGACATACCTACTTTAGTTTACAATTACTTTGCGAAATTTTAAATGCGAAAAAACTCGATCAGCCATAACATTTTCATAAATGCAGATATTTTGAAATCTTTAAGCACTGCTTTTAACATAAATTAAAGTTTTCTATATAGAAAAATTATATGAATCTATGAATTAGAATTATTTAGGGTGTTTATCCCTTTATTGTACATTTCATCTTTATCTAAATTATCGACGTTTTACGAAATCTCAAGTCACACAAAAATTTCTGATTAATATTATTAATTTTTTATCACATTGACTCGAAAAATTTACTAAATTTACTCATTCGTAAACTGAAATTGTTCATTCACAGATTTGTTACCAGACAAATTTATTCTCCAGGCATATTATGTTCGTGACTTTCTTCCCAACTTTTGACGAAATCGGTGAATATTTCTGAATATTTTAATCTTCAGATATTTAAATCTTTGACTCCTATTACATTCAGTATTTTTGATCACATCTTTAGCATATTTAACAGATCTAAATGAATAATTTCAAGTCTGCCAGACTAATAACATTAAAAGGATAGGATTGAAAGCACGTATATCTCATCTTATGAGAAAAAATTTAAACGACGCAGTAACATTCCATTTTTTTGAGGATCATTTTATATACTAACAAGTTTTCTCTAAAGAATCGATGAATTGTTTTTATGAAAGTTAAGATATAAATTTAAATGCAATATGTAAATAATTTCATTCGCCCTATGCTGCGTTGTTTTATTTCTTTTTTAAAAACAATAAAACTTATGATTAATATTTATTGTATTTTGTATACAGTAACTAATGAAATATTTATAATATTTTGAGAAAATATTTTAAAAATCAGGAAATGTCGAATTCTCTATACATGAATACTATATTTAACAATATTCAAAAGGCTGAGAAATTTTAAAAGGCATTGTTACAGTAAAGTTCTTTTCAGACATGATTATTTTATTTTGCTGGAATTACATTTAATTAATAGCCGAATATTGTGAACTATTGAAAAACATTGTGGAAGCAATATTGAAAATCTTACATTAAACGATGATGAGTTATATTGCGAAAACAATATTGTAAATTCTATAATAATGCTGATCAACATTATGTACAATTTGCTTTCTTTATCTACCTATATTATATATAAGATCATTATTTCTTTGATTCTTAACTTAAAATGATGGTACAACCTTAATTAGTGAGCAAATATCTTGGTTTTGAATCCTTCTAGTTTAAAATCATCCAATTTTTAGTATGTTCAATATCATCGTTCACTTATTAATTAATTAATCGTAAAATTAACTAATTCTGATTTTAAAAATCTTGCTAAAATGATAAAGTAATTGCATTTGAGAATTTTTTTATTCCAACTATAACTATGTGTAAAAAAAATCGAAATTTTGTCAAGATCAACGATAAGCAATCTTCTTCTTACAAGGAGCTCTATATTCATCCTTTCTTAATGCTGAAATCTTTATTTCCTTAAAGTAAAAAAAATAATCTAAAAATGGTTAATTGTTTCTGGAAATATTTATAATTTTCTTCGCATTTCATATATTTCTAGGTAATTATTTATACGCATATTTTTAAAGGATCATATTTTTTATCCTTATAACTTCCATGATGTATTCTTATAGCAAATATTAGTTACGAGTGAAAATCGTTTCATTTATTTAAAATTAAATCCTTATAGCAAAATATTAAAAAAAATTCATGAAAGTGACTGTTCAAAGTTCAAAGTTAAGGTCGAAAAGCTAAGAAAAAAAATCTTCATAGATTCGAATCTCAAAGTGAAGTTAGATGAAATCGCTCGTTTATAAATGAAATAAGCAAATATCGACTCAATAGAGAATTAAGAGATGTAATGCAAATGAAAAAAGAATTCTTGTTTTCTAACTAGATAAGATTTTTGGAATATTTATAAAACCGACAACTTGAGAATTCAATACAAGGATAATACACCTTAAAATCTTGGAGCTCAATATTGAAAAATATAACTAATGTCTTATATTTTTAACTGTATAGATATTGTAAAATGGTCGTGTAAAATTTCCCTTTTAAGAATTTACAGACCGTGGTTGCCTGGAGGTAATATCTCGGTTTGTGAGCCGTAAGATTTTAGATTCAGGTTCGAGACGTCCTCCTCCTAGTGTAGTGTGGTGAGGTGGGGGAAAGCTCAGGTGCCGTACTCGTCATCTGGCCATGATTCAAAATTAAGAGGTCCAACCCAAAATAGATGTAGTGTTGCTTTAAAATGGAACGTCAATACAACTAAGCTTCAAATTTTGCAGCATTATACATCTTACTTCGTAGATTGATTTAAAAAAAGAGTATAAAATCTCCAAATGGAAGTACAGAATTACTGATTCACTGATGATTGTGAATTAAAGAAAACTTCTAGTGAAGTCTCATTGTTATTCACTTCGAGAAAGTATTGCGATCCCTTACCACCTAACTTATTTTTTTTCTTAACTCCTTACTTATACACCAACACGCATAAAGATTTACACCCTTTCGTGGGAATGGGTGGCATCTTGCATATGAAATTGCATTTTATTTTTTCGGCTAATTCTTTAGTTCGTTGAGCTTTCTTATAAAGTTGTTTCAGATAGATTGTTTTCACTTCCCAAAGTACATAATCCTTTTTTTCCCTAAAGCTGCAGTTAAAATCACGAATTGCTGTTCAAATATCTAAACTTCCTAAAACGGTTGTTTCACTGAATGTTTGCTTTCATTTTCTCTCGGGTGAAAGTCGGTTGGATAAAACAAAGCGATTTGTAAAAAGGTGTTAATTTTTACGCAATTCTTATCCCATTTGTGTCTTCCGCTAAAGTAAAATCTTTTCTCGGAACCATTGGATTGAAAGAGTAAGAGAGACAATATTTAAATTCTTTTATGTTATTTGCCTCACGTTTCTAAAGATAGAATGTTTCAATTGATTTTTTACTCATTTTTTGATAAGTCTTCAAATTTTGTAAACTCTTGTATCCTTGCAAAACACATACTATCTAATATTTTCAATGTTTAAAAACTAGACGATCGATAGATTTAATTACAGTTTGGATCCATATATGTCGGCCAAGTGAAGTTTTGGAAAAAAATCCAGTATAAAGTATCGCGTGACTCCATAATATTAAATAATTATTAATCAAAGATTACATGGTAAAATAAGTTTTAAAAAATGCTATATTTTAGTAGACTGATAAAAAGGTTTTCAAAAATTGTTTTCATTACATTTCTTAAAAAGGTTATATACTGATTTATAAAATATCAGATTGGAATTTCATTGTGAATGGAACTATGTCTTAAAATTACCATTATTACCGAATTATTTAACTTGAATTTTCAGCATGATTTGGGAGTGATGATTGAATTAGATAATTTTTTTATAATTCTTTCTCAGTGTCTCTTTTTACACCATAAATAATTAAAAAAGAAAATTTAACATTTATAAATGAACAACTGTTCAAAAATTTGTATTGAAAATCATATGCGTTCTAAATTGAACAATATATAAAAATACTAAAATTATTTCTTGGAAATTCCAAAACTGGATACATTAATTTGTTTAAAATATTTTTTATGAAATTACTTTTCTATAGCTTTAAAATTACATCGGTTGTTTAATATTCAAGGACAGAAGTAAAATTATTTACTCTCCGTTTGTTTAGTGCCAGAATAAAAGAAATATTTCCTCCCAATTTAATTTCATGGCTGCAAATATAATCGCTTTACGTTTGAAATTTTAAGCTAAAAATAGTTCTTTAACAAAAAATGGACTTTTAGAGTACCCAAAATAGATAATTTTTTGAACAAAACTTAACAAAAATATTTTCTTTTTTATCTACATCAATTATTGAAAGATTTCCCTCTTGAAATCTCAAAATGAAATAGATATAATTTATTCGTTATTTAAAATAATGGCGTAGATCTAATTGATCCATTAAATAAGTCTAGTATACACCATTTAAAGAAACAAAGTATTCTTTTGAAATATCAAAGAAAAATGAAAGAGGATAAATATCGAATTTTTTCACGGATTAACTAATTTTATGATTTTTTAAACGATGTTTTGTTGGAATTTCTGGAAAATAATCAGTTAAGAGAACAATTCAGATGATTCCAAGAACTTAAGTTTGACAAGTAGCTGTTATGCTTGATCAACTGGAATTTGTATTCTATCAAATGAAACTGCTTTAAGTGACAGATGATAGTGAAGAATTTGACCTTTATATGAAAACTGTATAATGGATTTCATTTATATGTGTATTTAAGTTACTAACTTTTCTAATAGATTTATTGATATAGATGATTTATTTTAAAACAAGTAACAAAAAAAATTAAGTCAATTTTTATTTATGGCAATAAAGAACATTTTTATTTTAGTTATTTTTATTAAATAATTACAATTAATATAAATATGCATATACATATGTCTGAATCACAATATTAAGTGGCAAAATAGAAAAGGAATTTCCTTGAAATTCTTCTCGACACGTAGCTGAATCTTTAATATTAGGTAGGAGAAATTACCAACAATTGAATCATAAGGAGAGAAATCGTAATTGAACGTAAAACTCAAAATTTCTTCAATTTTATTTTTTGATCAAAATCCCTCATTCTAACCACTAAGTCACAATAGCTAACGCAATCGCGAAAATCATTATAATAAAACGTATACTTAAAGCTAAAATTATCAAAAATTATTGATTATCGCAAGAATTGAATTCACATTCTTCACCTTCACGTGAAAATTACTGAAATCCTTGCATTTTACCGATTGAGGTACTGTCTGTTAATTTCAGATTTTCATTACAAACTACTAAAACTCAATTTAAAGTATTAAAAATTAATGAAATTTAATGACTGAATGGATTAATATTTGAAAAAACTGTATTAACATCGAGTGTCATCCACTAAAAGTTTAAAAAATTATGTTTGAACTTGAGTAGAGGAATAAAAAGTATTTTATTAAAGATTGAAAATTTGGACAAGATATATATTAATATATATACATAGCGTGAGTGGGAACTAATGGAACGAATTGAAAAAAGCTTAAATTAATAGATGAATTCTAATCTATATACTTGATAATACGTTGCTTATAACTGCTATTTTTTTTCTCAGGTTTAGAAGCATGACCTTCAATAACCTTTTTCTTACCAAAATCGAATTTAATTCTTTTTCCCCTACAATGGAAAGGAAGAATTATCTCTGTCGATTTCCGGCGATGTTGGCGAGAACGTGCCAAAGAACAAAGCGTCATATAAAAATATGTTATTCGTTACGCTGTTGTTTTCTATTTTGCTTCACTACCTCAACATAAACAAAAATTAATTAATCTTATGCCCTTATTCAGGTGCCTTGTGCGCCATCAACGTAAATAAACCATTTGTTTCTTTATGTAAACAAACCGATAAACTGGTGGAATTTCTAAGTACAAAATGCCGCAAAAATAAACGAAAAAGTATAACGAATACTAAATGAAAACTAAAGAAATGTACAGATTCCTAAAAGGAATGTGAGGGAATTTAGAAAAATGTATTATTACAATAGCTGTATTGTCAACAGATAATTTGTTTCATAATGCATAAAAGCATAAATAGAAAACATTATAGTAAGACAATCAATAAACACAAAAGGTATTTTAAGAATGATTTCGATAAAAATTTTTTAAAAAAGTAAATAGGTTGGAATAAAAATTTCTAGCATTAGTTTATATTTTAAAGGAAAAATTGCTGGATACTTTTAAATTTATTCGTCTTTCAAAATGTCTTATATCAACAATTTGTAGGTTGAATGATATGTTTTTCCGTTTTTCAAACAAAAATATTTCTATTTCATAATTCAAAAACGTTGCGAAAAGCACGGTATTGAAATTTCTAGGTACAAAATAAACAACATTATAAATCGAAAAGGGGAAAATTGTCAATCATTATTTTTTACGGAAAGAGATTTCAGTCGAATACTCCTAAAGTGTATATACAATTTTAAATATTTCTAATGTGAGTTCGCTAGGAAACAAGAGAAATAAATTTCAGAGCCTTTAAAGACTTCTTGTAGCAGCAATAAAAATGATGAATTAAGATTAACAACTAAAATAAATAAAAATCCAGAAAACATAATGTTTACCAGTTTTTGACAAGGCACGTGGCTCAACAAAGTACCCACTACAGAAACTATTTAACGGAAGATCAATGGAATACCTTGTGATCCTTGATGAAGCACGGGTTTACTCAAATATCTGCAGTAAAAATAGGTTTATTTACTATCGAAAGCGAAAAGAAAAAAAAAATGCACAAATCTGGTTCCGTCAATGTAAAGAAAGTTCCTGTAAGCGGCTTATGGTTGTCGCAGGGTTCTTTAAAAATGGGGAGTTAAAAATAAAAATTGTGGGAAAGAATGTTAAAATGAACACAACATACCAGCAACAGAAATTTGAACGTCCAGTATTTGCTGAAAAAATTTCTTTTCTTTATCCCAATGACTTTATATTTTTTCCCGATGACTTTATCTTGTTTCATTAAGATAAGTTACAAGTTACACGTCGAAAAGCATTTAAGACTGCATTCCTTGAAAAAATGAAAGCTTATAGCACTACCTATAGATTTTTTATCTATCATAACAAGCACTGAATATATATCTTTTAACATAGGCCTGTAAAAATCCCCATACTTTTCAGCTATGGACCATTGAGTCACGAAGTTTGTTGAAAACAGTTCTAAGCCCAAACTCGCAACAATTGATGAGTTCTAGAAAAGGATTTTACGAAATAGAATGATTTTACGAAAGACTCTTCTATTATGGAAATCACAAAACAGACTTATAGTAGAGGTAAAGGCTATCAAGTAGATCATATAAAATAGTTTTTACATTTTAAAGCTAAATGGTCTCGAAATCTGTCTTAAAATGTGCAGACATCCCCTACTGATCAAGATTTTTTTGAACCTGGAACTCTAAACACTTTATGTCATGATTGTCAAACATTTTATTCGCTCTTTCAGTGCTTACAAAATCCTCAAAAAGCACAAATCCTAAACTAATTTTAAATCGGTGTTACAGCACAAGTGCAATTCATTATTATATGAAATTATATTTTATTTCCTCAAAAACAGATGGCACTGACTTCAAGTAAGTAGATTTAATTCACTCGCCGTGGAATTATTGAGGATGGATGGAATTGACAAAAAAATGTACATATAATGAGCAAACTATTAATACATTTTTTGCACAGATTTTACAAATTATTTCGAATAACTATAACACCGTATGCTTTTTTTATTCTTTATTTTTTAATTAAATTTTCAAAATCTAATCTAATAAATACACGATTTAGTATTTCCCCAATACACTTCACTATGCCATTTTTATGAAGACAGGCTAAAAAGGGTTAAAATAATCTTGAAATATTAAGTAATCAGAAACAAATAAACTTGCCCCTTCATGTCAATGAGATAAATATCTAATTAGAGGAAACAGAGTGGGCCAATTAAAAAAATGTCTGGAGAGTCTTATGCATTCATTGTTAAAAAAAAACAAAATAATGCTAAAAAAATAAGATTCATTGCTTTAAAATAAGATTTAGAGAACATTTTACGCATATTACCCCTTTGTACTCGGTTGGTGACTCTCACTCAGGCTTCAAGACGGTACATCATTTTGACGCTGTATTTAATTTTGATTAACTCATACCTTGATTCTTCTACCTGCCACGAAGATACACGGATTTAAATCATTAGGGCAGAAGGGTAGAATTGCCGCAATAGCAACACTGGCGGTAACTGTGGTTGAGTCCGAATGGCCACCACCGGCTACGGAACAACCCTTCCTGTAGGAAGAATGTCCAGTCACCGATAGAGCCTACCCCACACATATTAGTGTACCCTCCAGGGAGGTGAGATCCATCCACTATGTCGAAAGCATCTCATTCTCATTTCAAGGTGCCCCCTAGGGGGATTTTGATTGTTGAAATTGCCTGCAGAGTAGTAAGAAGATGCAATGTAATTAAATGGGCAAACTCAACTTAAAACAATTATATATATTTATTTTTCGGAGCAATAAACAAGACTGTATTAATCGAATAATTACACATCGAATAACATTTCCGAATACAAAGGGTTAACAAAACAAATTCAAAGGTGAATAGTTATACTTTTCCTGACTAATTCAAGTCCTTATTTAAAGATAAAGTTTTCAATTTTCGTTCCAAATATATATTTTAGATAAATATTACACGCAATTCAACGCCCATTATATCTAATTTAAACCATCCATTTAATTTCTTTTTTACAGAGTTTTCGTTAAATTGGAGAAAGCCTAACAAGAATTTTAAATCTTTGAAACAAAACTCTTTTCACAAAAAACCAGTCTAGTCAAACTTTGCGGTTGAATACTTCCCATGTAGTTTAAGTTTACGAAAAGAAAAAAAATACACTGGCGATAAAAGTCAAATTTGACAAGCACCAAAAAAGTCATTTGAATTTTTCACACACTTACGTGACGC
>JAOUZG010050968.1:1112855-1127261 GCA_026289955.1 Argiope argentata
CCATACATTAATTACGTTGAAAAACGGCATGTTAAAAGGAAATTTTCGTCTAGTGTTTTTTACAGCTTTATCAACCATATTTTTCTTTCTTAAGCATTGCAGTTTATTAAGCTTTGATGCATAAATTCTCCTGGAAATCTTTCTTTCCCTTACTGTGCGTATTAAAGAGGTGAGCACGGACTCGGAGGTGCTTATTTACGTTTAGCGAAACGGAGACGAATAAAAATTAGGTGTAATTAGGGTCATTAAAAAAACATCACTGTTTCTTTCTACACTAATGTTCTAGACATTCACAAAACAAATTTTATACAGTAGCTTGACATTCTTTCATGACTTGTCTTATTTTCCGGAAACACAAACTTTTAAAAACTAAAGGTCGATTTTACATTTAATGTGCATAATGTTGAGAAATTTAGAATTTTTTTTTAAATTTGTGATTAATGTTTTACATAAATTTTATTATTTCGATTTTCAATTGATATCATGATTTTAGTTAATTATGTATAATGTTTTTTGACCAACTCATTAACGAAGTATGACAAACAAGTGAGATAAAAATTTTTTTATTGGGATAGCTCACAAAGTGCTTTGGATAAGTTTTATTTTTTTATTTGTTCCGGATTGGTAACTAAGCAATAAAAAGGGTTTTTAATCTCAAATTAGATTAAGCATCTTATTTTAAATGATTTTGCGATTTCTTTGATATAAATTGTTTATATTAAATGATTTATGTTTACAAGTACTTAGGAATTAAATAGTATTTGAGTTTCAAATTCGAAGATAAAAATAAAGTTTCTATTTGCATAATTTAATTAATAGATTAAACAGCAGGTTTTTTATTTTATTACTTTTTTTAGTTTTAATTTATAATTCAATATCTTGAACACACACGAGCCTGTTTTGTTCATTTTTTAATATCGAATGCATCGAATTTTTTTTGATTTATACATCATTTAAAAATCAATTATTAAGGCTTTAAGTCTAATGAGTTCTTGTTGTGATTCACAACTGTAATTCTCTAACATTTTGAATTTTTTTTAACAATATCAACGAGAAAGTCTTCTAATTTGATTTTACTGTATTTTGTCTTAAAATTCATTTAATAGTGAAGCATACATTCTGAACTTCTTACCTTCATTGACTGGATATATTTTGTATGGCAAAACGAAATGCCGATTATTTTACTCGTATATTACTCGTATTATCATAAGTATTATCGTACTCACACACAGGCACTAATTTATCACATACTCACGAATGTACAGATTATTAGCTGGTCTTTTGTTGTAAAATGTTCAAAAATTGTTGTACATTTGCAAATCTATAGAGGAAAAAAACCCATTTTATTATTATTTTTTTAAATTTGATTTTCTGTATTTTTGAACTATTTTGAGTACTACCATATGGAAGAAAACACAGATAGATATTATTTTGATATATTTAGTCCAAAATTTATCCGCAAGCTAAATTTTGAGCCCACAAAATCAACATTTATTCTTTAAGCTTATGATTAATTTATCTTACTTCTAGATGGACATACACTTGACAGAAAATGTCTGCGCACAAACAGCAATTTCTGCGTACAAACAGCAATAGACATTCTAGAGAGAATAAGAGTACGATATAGTGACAATATTAAATGTTTATTTAAAGTATTTATTAAAAAATTTATTAGTATCAATAATAATTTCAGAAATATAACACACATTGTTTTAAAGTAATAGCAATAAAAATTTAAAATTACTCTAAAAGTATTCAGTAAATGTTTACGTATAGAAGAAAAAAGTCTTTAAACATTAGTTCTTATGGATTGTCGATTAAACTTTAATATCTGGTTGGATAATCTTTATTTCCAAGAACCTCTGTTATTCGTTTAGGTATGGGTTGGACTTAGGTATGAATTGGTGGTTTCCTCAGATGAAATATTATTCCATTCCATTATAATCACTCTTTTCAGCATAACTTCCAATGCTATATTATGTTGATGAATCTTACGTTCCAATAAGTTCCATAAAAGTTCGATCGGGTTTAAGTTTGGTGATTGTGGAGGAATAAGCAGCAGATTTTTAAAATTGTACAATAGCCAGAGTTTTACGTTGTAGGCAGTGTGTTTTGGATTATTGTGTTGAAACCAAATAACATCGCCAGGGGTCAAATCGTATTGTCTCTGTTTCAAAATTTCGGTTAATGTCTTCAGATATTCCATATGATATAATGTGGAGTGTAAAAATGTTCATCAACCTACTCCATTTGCTGCCATGCAACCCCAAATCATTACGGTATCACCCTCATGTTTAACACTAGGAGCAAGATTTTGCTTGTCCTAAACCGTACCTTGTTTATTACATTATTTAGTACATTACATTATTAACTGTACATTATTTAGAAAATATTTTTTTCGACTGACTCCCGAAATGTTAAAGCAAAGAAACATGCCAAAGTCTCACTTCGGAATTTTGCAACTATCCAGTACTTCACCAATTCTGTTTCTACCTTTTTTTCAGTGATTTTAATTCGAAAGGAAAGAGGTCTCTGTCAATGTTATTAGAGCAACAAAAACAATAGGTTGTTCATATTGTAAATTAAATTAAAAATTTCTTCTACATAAGTTATATATTTTGCACCATAAATAAAAATTAAGCAGGTAAAATACCCTTTTTAAATAAATATTTATAATCCGGTAGTCTTCTGATATTACATTTGTCGAATTACGAGGATCTTTCTTTTTCGTGACTTACTCTTGCATTAGAGAGTTAAAACAAACCACATTATTTTTTTTTCAAAACCAACATAACATGCTCGCAAGTAAGCAGTTTATATTTTGAATTTTTGGAAAGTAGCTAAATTCGAAACTCATGAGATCTAAACCAAAAAAATCTAGTATAAAAAATAAATTAAAAAAAACGAACGACTTTCGGATTGTACATTTTCAGCTCTACATTCTAACTGTATTAACTTTCAGCTTCGCTTCAGCTTAATCTTGTTTATATATATAAGAACATTTGGAAACGAATTGCGAGGGTTGGAAATTCAATA
The DNA here is from genome assembly GCA_026289955.1 of Argiope argentata. Classification (NCBI taxonomy): domain Eukaryota; kingdom Metazoa; phylum Arthropoda; class Arachnida; order Araneae; family Araneidae; genus Argiope; species Argiope argentata. Next base: position 1,115,892 of record JAOUZG010050968.1, read on the forward strand.
AGTTTTTATTATCTTGGAAATTTTTTTTTTCGGTTATTTATGGTATATACGTATTTGAATATTCACAATCTGTATCCAAGAATAAGCTATTATTTTTATTTCAGATTTATCTTGTAATTCTGGATTTCTATTTTAAAAGCAATTTGTAACAAAAATAAAGAAAACCGAAACTGAAAAATGGATTTAGATCAAACGCAGGTAGAAAAATATTTTACTTTCCCACAACTTTTATACGGGGAACAGATTTTTCAAAATCTTATTTAACTTTTAATAATAGCGAAAGTAAAGAAAAAAAATCTGATCGAGACAAGAAATAGCGGAATTTTTTCCCCTTAATATATAATAGATGAATATCATCATATACAGAGAGCGATTTTACTTTCTCTTATACGAAGTACTCAAAAGGAAAATATTATAAACGTCCAAAATTTCAAACTCAAAATTTTGATGAAATACTATTTTTCAGATTTCTTTGAATCCGAAACGCAAATTTTTGGAATTATGTTTGTCTGTCTATGAGCCTGGCTATTTAAAAACGCATTGAGCTAAACTGATAAAATTTGGTATATAGACTTACTATTTCTGAGTTTCAAACAAATTTTCAACAAAAACTATTCAGAAAAAGTCTATCTCATCGGCAGTCTGGAAACGAATAAACCCAATAACTACAAAACATAATTTGCCAGATAAATCAAATTCTATACACAGATTTGGCATTTAAAATGTAGATAATAATTCTATACACAGATTTGGCATTTTAAATGTAGATTCTTGTAAAATTTTGAAGCAATCTATAAGAGTTGGCTGTCAGTCCGTTTGTGCACGCGGACGCCATAGCTCGAAACCGCAATAACTTAAATAAATGAAATTTGGTAAGTGATCTTTTAAATACAAATTTAATTTTTTTGAAATCAAATTTTAGTTAGGAGAACAATGTTTAAAATACAAACTCAATTTTCAGATACTTGTGTAGTAACTAAATTCCAGATAATTATACCTAAAATTTATACGATAGATTCAATAAAAAGGTTATATTCGCACCAAAAATCAACATTTACTAATTATTAACATAAATAATCATTCTTAGTTATTAATTCTATTTGGTAATGCAATACAAGACATTCTCGGACTTATCCAAGTTCCACAATTTACTGCAGGGAATATGATATAGTATGATATGATATAGTATGCGTGAAAGTTTTAGGAAAACTATTTCCATTGATTATTTTCTCGTATAAAAGTATTCAAAAAGAAAATAATGTAATAATAAAAAAATGCATTCTTGAAACTTTAATTAATCTCCATATTTGAGATCTCTAATAGTTTAAAGAAAACAACTCTTGGAATAATGTCAACAACGTAGTTTAAAATGCAGAAAATTAAACGTACGAAATTTGAAATGTGGTCTTTAAATTAAAAATTCTGACAAATTTTGAACTAAATATGCTCACCAAATTTCGGCTTGTCTATTCGTTTCATGGACTGGAACGAATGAAATTGATTTGTCTCATATCAAATTTCAATGAAGCTCAATTGTTGACCTTTTGCTTTCTTGTCAAGGGAAAAACGTAGAAAGCTATAAAAATGTAGTAGTTTATCTCAATTAAAAGCCTAAAACGTTGTTTATGCAATTTTCGGATAAAGTAATTTATCCTCCATTCTTTTTTTTTACTTAGCTATAAAGAAAGAGTCGCCATTTTCAATTTATTTACTGATTCAACTTTTTGAGAATAAAAAATAGAATATAATTATTTCTGAAGTGAGAGTTGGATTGATACCTTGATAGTATACTTTAATATTCGATTTATCTATTACCATTAACTTTCTGGCATAATTTTTTAAATTACTCAAAAGTGTACTTTCTTGATAAGCTCCTGCCGTAAATAGATGTATATCTAGCCATATATTCTCAGGAAAAACAGAGTAGATTTTCTGAGATAGAGTAGATAGAGATGAGTGTAGTTATTTATCATCTCACAAAATAAGTTTTCCACTAGTCTAGGAAGCTCCACTGTAATAGACAATAAATAATAGGATTGTTATTAATCTAAAGAATGGGCTGAAAATCGAAAAATATGCTTATTTATCTAAAATACCTATCCCCGTAAATCTATATATTTTTTGACTGATATTACTTTTTTTTTTCAATTAACAACTTTATATTTTTGAATTTTTCATAGACTTCAAATTTGCAATTTTATTATTTATTATTCTTTCCTTAAGTAAGTCTGATCATGCATGTTATGATTTTTCATTATGCATGAATCGTACTGTACTTCTTAAAATTAAAAAGAATTTTATTTTAAATTTCACTTTTCTTATCCCCAAAATAGGCTTAGTTTCATAAAAAAATGAGTCGATTGAACGCATTTCAATTTTGAAATATTTTTTTTGTATGATTACGAGATATTTGTTAATGAAAAAATAGACTAGAAGCAATTGAAATTTTCAACAGAGCATCTTCGTTTTGAGAAAAATCGATATTTTAATACTAGCTTAAAGTTTGCAATACACGCACGCAGACATACACACACGCTGTTAATTAAAGTTCTTACAAAAATTTGCTTTCTACTTAGTTTCTTTAAACTAAAAATCAATTTTTTGACAAAAAAAAGTCAAGTCTTTTGGCAATTTTAGACAAGTTCAAGTCTAAGGCGATTTTAAGACAATAATTTCATTTAGAAAAAAAACTTTTTTGATAAATCTGTGACCATAGTGACAACTATTTATGGAAATCAAAATCTGAATTAAAAAAATGTTTTTCGTAACCATAATGGTAACCTGCTGTCAGAGTGAATGTAGGTAGCATTGGCTGCAAATGAATATAAGATGTATGCATGTATGTGAATGAACAATTGCATTATCGAAAAATATTGAGATAATGGAACTCCTTTTATAATTAAAACTATTTAAATCGGTCTGTAATAACGGAAGGGAGCTACGAGTTTAGAAAACAACAGTTCGGCTTGTTCTCTATGATAAACTGCGTATGAAACAATTCAGAAAAAAATTGTAGGAACTGAAGCAAGAAAACTATGTCACACTTTTGAATTATACTACTTATATAGACTGCTATATGAAAATATTATCTTCGTGGCGCTATCTGATTATGCATTTATATTTGTGGCAATCGTTTTTAAATACACAACAATTAGTCTTCACATGCAGCTGTTATATTGAGATATATATTTTCTATAAAAGTTGATCATTAAAAGATTTCGGGCCTATTGGTGAGGTATCGGCTTCGGAACCAGAGGGATCCACCAAACCTAATCCAAATCTGAACCAAATCCAAACCAGAACCTAATCCGCCAAAGAACCATTTTGTAAGCAGACCTGGTGCACGTTAGATCCGCCGAGGTCAAATGTCTTACCGCTAGTTTGGTGTGGTAGCTTGGAGAGGGCGTTTTTGTGCCTGCTCATGTGTTGCCCCCATCATCTGGCTACCGTTAAAAGTTATTAGGTGTTTACCAAATATATTTAGGGTTGCTTTAAAATGGAATCTTAATATAATTAAACTATTAAAAAATTCCTTTTTTTCGCATATATTTTTTTTTAAAAAAAGAAATTAAATTTCTTTTTTAACAAATAAGTTGTAACATATTTCCGACAGAAATTCTTTTAGATTTCTTTTCTGTTTCCAGAAATTAACATTTTCTAGTTTCTAATAATTAATACTGTAAATAAAATTCGGAAGTGTTGACAATTTTGGTATGCTCAAAATTTTTCAACTTAAGCGCTATAAAATTCTCACAGTTCTGATTTTTCGATTAAAGGAAATTGCATTTAGTCTGATGTCCATGTTTCAAATTTCCTGCAAATCAGCCTCGGGCACTACAATAACAAAAAATTATAAAAAAATAAGAGAAAGATTCTATTTCCGGTACTTTTTTTAGCGATAAAAATACGTATAAAAATAATTTTTTCTATAGAAAAAATAACGATTCAGAATTTGTATATAAAAGAGGTAAATACTTTCGGTGTTTTTCTTTACCCGGATAAAATAATGTAGATGTAAATATATAAATATATACATCTAAATAAAAAAAATGTATTCTAGAGGGTATAGACGTAAAAGTGAAAAAAAAAATAAAGAATCGGATTTGATTTTCCTAGGAGAAAAGTACTTAACGAAATCCTATTTTTTTAAAACAACTCACTAATCGGAAATTTTTTAACCTCATGTATGCAAAGTATCTTAAAGTTTCTCTATTTTCACCCTGACGTTAGATCACGTGTGGGGAACTAAGTAAATAAAGTGCAGAGTAGTGAGTAATTAAATAATAGGAAAATTTAAATGTTGTTCTTTGGTAAGAATTAATGCTATATTTAAAATAAAAATGGTTTCTTTTTTTCAAAGTGTAGGTTAATTTTCTAAAAACTCACTTTAATATACAATGACAATTTCGGGTAAAGATAAACATCCCAATCAAACAACTAAGCCTAGCTAATATGAAACGTATTCCTCCTGATTGTGATAATATTACGATATATTAAATTAAAATTGATCTTGCCTATAGTTCATTTCTGAATATTTATTCACTTTTCTGTCTTCTAAGAAATACAACTGATATTTTTTGTCCTTAATTTTTTTCAAGGTAATACTCTGAAAAAAATTACATAAACCATTCGTAGATAAAATGGTATATATACTGAGTAGAAGATTTTTAATTGAAAATGAATCTTATTCGAATGATACAAATATTTAATGAATTCAATCGCATTAATACTTCATATTTAGCATAATTTATTCAGATTTTATCGTTATGTTCCATATCTACTTTTTTTCATCGAAGAAATAATTCTTAAGAAATAGTATTAAGGGTCATATATTATAAATGACTTTTAAATTTTTTTAAACCAAGGCTTCTAATAATGAACAAAAAACCACAGCATTTTTATAGATTTCATATTAATAGATACTCTTTCAATCATAGCTCCAGATTGCAAGAAATGATCAAATTAATGGCTAGAAGTTTTTATTTTAAAAATCTCACTCTACTCATTTCATTATATTGAATTAATAATCATTCCACTTTTATTTGCAAATATTTCCTGATTTGAAAAAGAAAAATCCTTTCAATGGCATCAATTCCTTTACCCATGCTTCACAAAATGAAATAATTCATTTATTTTTGTGAATCATTCTCGCTTGGTGACTACGAAGTTTGAATTCCAACAAGGAAAACGAAGGAGAGAATTTTGATATGCAAATTTCGAAATCAATTTATTTCTGTAAAAAGTAGAAGAATTTTTAATTGATATGGGCTGAGAAAACGCGAGGAAAAGTTAAAATATGCCATTCAGTTAGTTATCAAAAATTTCATGAAGAGCTCTAGAGAAAGAAAAAAAAACATGGTTGGAAAATTTTTTCGTCGATTCATATTTGTTCGTAATGTCTCAAAAGACAGGAGAACCAAGTTTTCACTACTTATTAAAAAGAATGTTGTGAAAATAAATCTATTTAAAAACCGAGAAAGGAAGCAATAGAAAAAAAACCAGGAGGAAAAAAAAAACGCATTGGTCTTTATACATGGAAATGCTTTGCAGTACGTAATTCTATGTTAAAATGTTCCCATCCTCTCAAATTCAAATTGAGTTGTTAGCTATTAACAGGCATCCTTTTTTTTTATTTTTATTATAAATTCTCTTTTCTATGCTTGCTGTTTGTGCAATTTTTATTTCAAGGTGTTGAAATAATATAATAAAATGAAAAGTCTAATCTTTTTCATGAATGAAGGAGTATTTCAAAAAAGAAATTCACCAGTAAAAGTCAACTTATCAAATTAAGGTTGGATTAATTCATCCTTGATTCACCCATGCAGTAGAAAATTTAATCAGAGAAGAAATCAATACATATTTTTTTGTTTCATGAAGAAATTGCAGCTTCAAAAAATAAATAATTAACTATTGCTTATAAAGAAGATATGATCAATGAGCACATTCAATTTGATCTTCGGAAATAAAAGTGAATCAAGAATTCAACATTCTTTTTAAGAATTGATTTCCGACTGAAGTTTGACGCTCGAACCAATAAAATTGATGCTAGATTATTTAAATGCCTCGAATGTTTTTCAAGTCAAAGACAAATTTTTAATCAAATTAATTCAGAACTAAATAAGATAGAATAAGATAAATAAGTTCAGAATAAATAAGTTCAGTTATTTTAAAGTAATGCAGTATTGAGGTTAAAAAATCGAGAAAAAAATGTGTTACTGAAAAAATGTATGCAAAAGGGGAAAACAACCAAGATAAAAAAAATTATAAATTTCCGATTCTATGCATTTATTATATTGGAGTTTTTATCTGATTTTCATTTAAAGACAAGCAAAAACAGAACTGAGACTGAACGGTTTTAGAATGCATGTCTTAACACCAGACAAAAGAAAAATTATTTAAAGCTATATTGGAATATCGTTATAGAAATTAAATTATACCATGGTGCTAATATTTCAAAGATTTGATAAATTTTTGCAAATAATACTTTGGTGTTACTTTTTTTCAGCAGTTTTAATCCTATATCTCCAGTTCAAATTTAAAATTTGTTTTATTTAAATATCTAAAAAGATTCGCATTTTTTAAATCCATTTTTAGAAATTTTCTGACCTAAGTGGATTTTAAAAAAGTAAGAAAAATGGTTTACTCATAGAAAAGAGTTCGAAAAGTGTAGTTAATTCCATTATTATTTTAGAAGGACAATAAAAGCAAGTCAAAATATAAAAAAATATAGCAACACAATGTGGTTTATGAATAAATTTTTTGAAACAATTATACTTATCATATTATTTTTTATAGAATATTTATAACTCTAAATTCATTAATAAATTATTTTATTATTAAAAACTCAATTGTTTCATTAATAAATTGCTAGTGTGAATTAAGAGTTTTAAGTTTTGCTGATCAGTGAGTAATTTCACATTTAACATTGTTTTGATCATAGGTTTGTTGATTTTCGATGAAAAAATTCACAAAATAGGCAATAAAAAATATTTAGTGCTTACACACGTGTTCAATCAAAAGAGAATGGTCAAAAGTAGAGTTTACAAATGGACTGAGCAAAATAACAGACATAAATAAAAAATTCTGATTTAATTTCTTTGACTTTTTCAAACTATATTCTCTTGTATTTCTTTGTTGTAAATGCTGGCTACCAAGTGAACTTGCTAGGAGATCAAATATTACCCTTATTTCTTTTATAGAAAAAGCCTCGAATACTTATATTCCTCTTCAATGAGATTTAGTCACTGACATTTTAAAACCAGGCATGGGAAACTTCTGTTTTTGCAAAAATTTTATATATTTCCCAGGCTTATAAGACGAAAGTGGTTATACTATAAACTTTGAAATCAATGTTAAAAACAACTAACATTTATCAAAATAATTATTTTCACGATAACTCACTCGGTACCTTTTAGATATTGGAATTTTTCTTAACTTTTGTAAGTATCAGCAATTAGATTTACCGCTTTGGAATGCAATGTATTAGGCTAAAGACAGAAATTAGAGTAACAAGACACGATTTGAAATAATGGTGTAAATGAATGGGTAAATAAAAGGATGGTATTCAATACGTTTCCTCATGCTTGAAGGATTTAAATTTGACACTCTGTTTGCGCGTAATTGCATTAATGTCGTAGTGAAATGTAGGAAAACTTCTAAAGTTAGTTACAAGTTAAACTGACAGAGGAGGAAAACTACGAGAATCTGACTTGTCGGTGAAAGTCGTAATACACGTCTGTACATGCGTTAGCACTAGAAAGAGTAGGGTAATAATGATGGGTGATGACTTCAGAATTGAATAAAGAGTTTTGTTATCACGAATACCAATTACTGGTGCACAAAATAAAATTTTACACGAATATAATTTCTTTTGATTACATTCACACTATAACCAAGATTATTTTGTATTATCATAATCTATAAATATGCCAGTAGCGATTTAAATTATTCTTATTAAACTAGTCTTATCTCAAAGTGTTAATTTTGTGTAAAAGGCGTCGAAAAAGTATTATTGTTTCGAAATGAGCATTATTGATTTCAATACCATCAAATCTTAATTTCAATTTCAAACTTAAATTAAGACCTGGAATTGTTATTTTTCAGATATAAATATATCTAAATATATAAGATTTCAGATATAAATATATAAGGTAAATCTGATAAAAACAAAAATCATATGCTATTTTTGAATCACTTAATTCTTTCTGAGGTTGTAGGAAGTATACTCTCTGCCAAATTATCATTTTTTCTATGATAAATTGTTTTATTTTATCTAATTAGAATTGATATCTCTCGCTTCGGAACTGGAAGAGTTCGAGACCTATTCCACTGGAGTACCATGGTGTAAGTGAGTCTGGAGCCTGTTAAATCATAGCGGCCGAAACATCCTCCCTCTGATGGGATACCAATGCTTGGAGAGCAGGTTGCTATTTCCAATGTCGTCCTTGTCAACTGACCACAGTTCAAAATTATGAATCCCATCCCAAAATATCCTTAGTGTTGCTTTAAAACAGAATGTTAATACAACTAGACTGAATTTCTAAGATTGTGGAAGTATTCTAGCCGTCAGGGTACCCTTTTTTCCATGATAAATTGTTTTATTTTATGAATAGAGTTGATGTCTCTTAATAGTTTCATCAACAATAAAAAACATTAAAAGATACTTTGAGATTACATTGTGGTTTTGACTTTCTTCATATTAGTTAAATTCAGTAAATTTCTAATACTTAATATGAAAAGAAGGTTGGCATAAGTTCTCGTCAAATTTTTTTGATGTGACTATAACCTAGATGTACTATTTTTTATTTCACTTCATCAAAAAGTGCATTATTTTGTAATTGTTTATCAAACAAACAAATAAATAAGAAAAAGAAATGAATTTTCTCTAAAAAGAGCTAAATGTGTTTATTTTAATAAATCCAAGCCAATCAATAAAATATTTTAATATTAAATTTCTTGTGGGAAGGAAGGGTCCTTTAAAGGGCATATATAATTACCCTCCAGTTTAGTTTAGTTATATTAACATTTCGTTGTAAAGCAAAACTAGGCCTATTTTGGAACGAACCTCGTAATTTTGAACCGCTGTTAGACGACGAGGACAACATGTGAGTTGGTATCCCGTCTCCACACCACACCTGTGGGATTGCGTTTGGACCTGACGAATTTAGCGTGCATCAGACTCCTCCATACACGGAGGTTCTTCTTTAGAATCAAATCTCGAACCTGAGAAACTACGACTAAAGAGCCGAGACCTTATCACCAGGTCACTTCTGCCCCAACAACACTTCAGAGTATCCGGCCTAAGGTGATGGACGGACACGCTGGATAACAAAGAAGCCGGATAAACCAGAGTTCTGCGAACTCATTTCTTTGATCACCAATACCAGAAAATAAAATTTTATTCCAAAACTCAGTTACAATATGTGTTGTCTCACCTTTTTATTATGTACTAAGCCCTTCATTCATCTCAAATCACGTAAAATGGGAGCAAGGCTTGGGCCTGGTGAAACATAGAAGCAGTTACTGGAAACATGAGTTAAAATTGAAAGCTCTGTATTGGTAGCTTATTTATGTTCATAAACTAAACTGCAGGAATTTATTAGAAAAACAGTAAGTTAAAGGATATAAACTGTCCACATTTTAATATGATTTCTGCATATTTCTCAGTAGTATTGTTGCCACTGCCAATAAGTTTTGTATTTCCTGTTTCATTCGTATCTTATTATAACTTGAAATCTGACTACCAGTAATTGATTAGAATAGAATATGGTGTGTTGCTTTAAGTAAGATTTTTGATACGTTACGCTATTTCATCTCTGATGTACGGATCATTTGATTAATTAAATATATTTCATCTGTAATTATGCTCATCAGTTTCTATCACCATCTGTAAATACGCTCTTCAGAAGTACTCTGTCCTGTGTTGTTCAAATAAATGGATACGAAAACGAAAGCAGAGTTACGAGTCATAACAAGTATACTTAAAACACACACACTAAGAATATCATAAAAATAATTTACGAATCTTATACGGACTGTTTTTATAATTAGAAACAGCTACAACAAAACGTTGAACAACAAGGAGGACGCTGGCGTTTTTCTTTCGTAACTTGTATTTGCACACGACACGTAGGAGGATCGTAGCAAACACCCATTTTCAATGGCTTGGAAATGTTGCGAAGGCACTGCCTTGCCTTCCTTAGTTACGATAAAGAAACTATGTCCTATAGTCACGAGCAAGGTACTCGGGAGTGTGCTGTATGTAATTTTGAAGTGTTGGATAATATACAAGAAGTTTTTTCACATATGGAAGTGACTGAATGATTGACAGAATGCCCCAAATTGAGTTAATAACTGGTTATAATAACTTCTAATTCTGTCAAGTTTCTCTTTCAGAAGGAATATCATCTTTTAAAAAGTTTATTTGCATCTCTGAAGTTACTTTAATTCTCTTACTGGTGTGGAATCTTGGAGAGGAGGGTGTCATCTCACTTTTTGTCCCGTCATTTTACCATGATTGAAAATAACGAGGTCCGTCCCAAAATAGCCTTAGTGTTCTTTAAAACGAGACATTAATATAACTAAACTAAACCAAAAACCAACTCTATCTCGAAATAGAATATTTAAATATGTATTTATTCCTGTTTAAATATTATAGGGGAATTATATCACGTATTTTTTCATGTTTTAAATTCGCAAAAATTAAAAATAATTCAAATTATCAAAAATTATAAGCTATTCTTTTAAATATTCATTACTTCAGAGTTAGTGACAGAAGTAATTTAATAAATAATTTCAAATTTGAATAGTATGCAAATCAACCTTTCATACTTAATAGTAATGAATAATTCTGATAAGTTCTTGGGACTAGTTTATGAATAAAACAAAAAGGAAATATTATCTGAAGAAACCAATATACAAAAGCCATGGATTATAAGTCTGCGCTTAATTTATTCTTTGTTCGTGTTACAAATGAAATATGTGTTTTGTTATTGTTAGGGTATGCAGCAGTTTAAATAAATGGCTTACGATTAGCGGGGAAAATGTTACATTAGCAGCTATTTATATAAACAGCCATTCTCGGGCATATTTTAACAATTGATAGGATTTTCGAAGTGTAATACTTTAATCATACAATAATTTTATATCTGCTCTCATCAATTGAGTGTGCTTACCATGAAACCGAGAAAAGTAATCGTCTGTTGGATTCAGTTATCCTTATTGTTTTACTTCATTCTATATTTTTGTGCTAGAATTACTCTAAAAAATTTGAAGAATGTGAAGTGACTCATACAATAAAATTATTATTGAATTATTTTCAACAACATGATATATGTTTGCTTGCGGTTACATATATATATATATATATAT
>JAOUZG010050968.1:1127661-1228151 GCA_026289955.1 Argiope argentata
AGTTCGAGTGTGGCGCAGACCCCACGAAGCCATGGACCCAAACTGTCAGCAAGGCACTGTTCAAGCTGGTGGTGGCTGCATAATGGTGTGGGCTGTTTTTAAATGGCATGGACTTGGTCCTCTGGTGCAACTGAACCGATCATTGACTGGAAATGGTTATGTTCAGATGCTTGCAGATCACTTGCAGCCATTCATGGACTTCACGTACCCACACAACGATGGGATTTTTATGGATGACAATGCGCCCTGTCACCGGGCCAGAACTGTTCGCGATTGGTTTGAAGAATATTCCGGACAATTCCAGAGCATGATCTAGCCACCTAGATCGCCCGATATGAATCCCATCGAGCATTTATGGGACATCATCGAAAGGTCCATTCGTGTCCAAATTCCTGCACCATCCACACTTCCACAATTATGGACGTCTATACAGACAGCAGGGCTCAATATTCCTGCAGAGGACTTCCAATGACTTGTGGACTCCATGACACGTCGAGTTGTTGCACTTCGCCGGGCAAAAGGAGGACCGACCCGATATTAACAGTCATCCTATGACTTTTGTCACTTCAGTGTATATATATATATATATATATATATATATATATATATATATATATATATATATAATATAATAGAGAGAGGTTTTTAAATAATTATCCTTCTATGCAAGAAATCCAAGATACTCTTAATTTGTGAATACAGTACACTCCTGAGTATCCTATTCCTGACTTTCCAGCTTTTGAGCTATCTGGCCTATTTTTTTGTCATAACTAAATTAAAGCAAGGCGTCTATTAAAGATTTTTTTCAAAACCTAAAAACTGAAAGCTTTGATTGTTACCTAAGTGTTACCTTTTTACATCTGTGTAATCATTGAAAAATAAAATCAATCGAGTTGAGCGAATTTCCTTAAGAATTAGGCCTACGGTTTACGTTAATGTTTTGTTTGTTTTACTACATTTAAATTAGACATTACAGAATTTATTTTAAAATGTGAACAGTTTATATACTTAATTTCTTTCTAATAACATTTTGAAATGCATAGAGCCGTGTGATAGACCGGACCGCGGCTGAGTTCACGTTGATGTAAATGGTGGCCTTATTCCTCAATAAGAAGTGAGAAAATACGTATACAGTGGGTTTTGAATAAAAACTTTGTTCTCTGTTATTGGTGGGCTAACAAATGAAGCCATAGAGCTCCAGCCAATCCAGCCTTTTGTTATTCAGCCAGTGCTCTCTCTACATTAGGCCAAATACTCTGGAAATCATAGTAGAGTGAAACGAAAAAATAAATTCTTGATGTTTATTTTGTAATAGCCCGAAAAAATGCCTTTTGATGTAGATAAAATAAATTATAAGTATGATAAGTATTGGAGTAGGTCTTGAGGAGCGGCAAGGACGTGCAAGTTTCATAAAATCGCACTTTTTGCAATTTTTTTAAAAGGATTTTTGGGTGCCTCTATTATGAAATAAAAAGATTTAAATAGACATTGTCATATAAGTAAAAACTTAAAAACAGTTTTATTATTTCACTAGCGTGGGACTGAGTCGTCCCCGGAGAGGTTGTTGTGGAAGTAAGGCTGCGTCTGGTGACAATTACGGAACTGGTTTCAAAACAGTAGCTTGGCCGAGTTCAGTTTAGCTGGCTTCTCCACTCCTCTTGTGTAACTGATTTGTTAGTTTGTGCTTGAGGGCTTTTCTTTGAGTAAAAATGGCCCTGTCGAAATTAATAAAGACTAGAAAAATGTCGGAATGCTATATTTTTGGGAAATTTAGTGATTTGCTTGAAGTTGAACTAGTTACGAATTTAGTGCTACTGTTATATTAGAAATAACATCAAAATTGTTTCAGAGAAGGATACTTCTGCAAAATATGACACTTTAGCTGAATAATCGAACAAATATGGTCAAATGCGTTTATTCCCGTTGCTTCTCGCAGAAAGAACATTCTCAAATAAAAAAAAGCTTACTATCCGGAATACAGGAATGTGTTAAAGTTTAAAAGAACAAAATATTCAGATAAGTTTGATTCCAGCCTCACAGAATTTATAGAAGAAACCAGACGTTTATTTGATATTGCTGACTTGTATAAAAAAAGTGCCTGTTATGAAATAAAAAGGTTCTACACGATCAACGCTCTAAAAAGAAAATTCTCACAACGCTCGAAAAGGAAATTGGTTTTAGGTAATATTAATTTTGTTACCACAAGCACTTTGTGGAAGAAAGAAGCAAGAATTATTAAAGACCTATAGTGAATAGTTAAATTTAATCAAAAGCAGACAAAAAATGCTAGCACATTAGAAACGATTGCTGACGACAGTGAAATCGCTGATGGACAACAATGTTTTTTACAAAAAGGGTCAAATCAGCCAGATCCATCAAATATACAAGAAGAGATAAAACTATCAAGTGTCTGTGTGGTTTAATATTAAGTTAAAATTTTCATTTACCTATCGTTCCAAACATCTTTTCCGTTTTATCTCATATTCTCACTATCTCTCTAAAGATCTCGATAGACTATAATATTAAAAAAGTAGATACTTTGATGCTTCGGAAAATATCCTTTTTGTCCATGCTAACTGATGACCGTCAAATTCAAAGAAAACTTGGTTTACGATGCGTTTTAAAAGCAAGAATGGAAAGTAATGACAGAAGTTTAAAGTTACAAAGATAAACTTTAATGCAAATTATTAAATCGACATGATATCATGCCTTGAAAATGACGTAAATTCTACTCCCCCCTGTTAAAACATATTTCTAGTGACTCTCTCAAAGACTTTATACAGAGGACATCTGTAGCTGAACGAAATAGTGTAAGGGACTCAGTTATCGACTTTCCAAGGCTTCCTTGTCACATGCATGAAGTTGAAAGAGCTGGGAAACTGGTTGCCAAATCGTCTCAAAATGATCTAGGTTCAATTGCAAGAAATGGATACACAAGAGTGAAATTTGACTCGCGTATGAATAAACCAAAATTTAATTTAAAAAACAGTGTAATGTTCAATGATATAGAAACAAAAAATTTTCACCTGTAATATTTGTAATCAATAAGGATACAGAAGTAAGGAACGCAAAATTTGACTTAAAAAAGCTTTTCGTTATTATTACACTTTGTAATTAATTATTTTTTTCCCAGTTGTAATGCTTATATATGTATTTAAAATCATCTTTTGTAATATTATATGAAAGAAAAATTCATAAAAATATTTTATCGAAGTTTATAATTTTTCAATTTTTTTACAAACTTCAAGCTTTTTGCGGAACTTTAAGAAAATTTAATATGACAACCAAATTAAATTTTTTTTGAATTTAAAAGGCAATTTTTTAGCGCTATCACCAAATTAAAATCTTTAAAAAAATTAAGTCCATTTTCATTCTACTCTAGTGTACAATAGTTACATTTAAAAAAATTCATTTGACCACTGGATGGCTGAAAGTGTTGGAAAAACAGCAATACAATTATTCAATAACAACTTTATTTGTGTGTGTTATCAGCCAAATATGTTTACTATCAAGATTTTTCCTTCGCTTTGAAATGAATTCGTTTTAGATTTCTTTGAACTAAACGCGTCACATGCGACGAGTAAAAGAAAAAAAAATCATCCACAATTAAGCCTAATATATGTTTGCTCGCTGATAAAACTGTTTTATTGGAATTAACTAAAGATGGTGTAATTATATTAAATGAATAATGGTAGCTAATAGTAGCTGTTTTTCAAATAGTATACTTTTGAATGACATACTTATCGTTCAATATATCAGCTGCCGAAGCTGTTTTGAGAACTTGATAGTAAATTTGTTCAAAGTTTTTTCAGTAAAGAATTTTTTAAATCCTTATTTTTTTAAAAAATTTCAGTGATTTTATAAATTTGATTTAAAGTTCGCTTAAAGAATTTATTTAAAGCCAATCAATCAGTCAATTCTTATGGCTGAGAGATATTGTACTATTTATTTTTCAAGAATGTAAAAGATTAAAATTCCGTCATACATTTTACGATTTTTTTCTGCTACTCGGTTTAAAAATATCTTTCTCGGCAATTTTCCTAACGAGTATTTTTTTCTTTAAAAGAATGTTGAATATTTGTTAGTAAATAGCATTTTGAAATTTCGCAACTCATTTTGAAGAAATATTTTATTTGTTCAATCAACTCATAAATTGTTGAGAAATAAGTACTAAGCAAGATATCATCAATTAGTTCTTTACTGTTAGTTTTATGCGAAAATATATCTTAATATCTATTTATTTAAATTTGAAATTAATTTAGTCAATAATTTGATTTTTTATTTTTCTTAATAATTAGCACTAATCTAGATTATTTTTTATTACACATAATTTTCATCTGCTTGTAGTAATTTCTTTCTTTTTTTCGTTTACTGTTTCCATGACTTCCACACAAAGTTTTATGTTTGTGATTAAATAATTTTATATATCATTTGCATATAAGCTAAACTCCATTATAGCATTGGCTTGATTTTCATAACAATTTCAGCTCATTATACTGAAAATAATATTTTCTCCAATCGTAAAAATAACGGAACTATCACAAAACTAACAAATATTCAACGCGAGTAAGAGTAATTGGAAATGGTGACTACAATACACAATGATGAAGGGTGCGATATGATCTAACAAGATATTCTCATAATCCTTTTCTTATTTGAATAATCTTAATGGATGTTGGCACATAATTAGACATTACATTCAATTTATCAACATTGAATTTTAAGAGGTTATGATTGCAATAAATTGCCTTCGAAAAGACCGTAAAATGTATTCAGGATAAAACTCTATGCATACATTTCACACACTACATTTATAGTATGTAACTAAATACATGCCTAACTATCACTTTTAATGAGCCGTTTGGTTCAGATTATATCGACAAAACCATGAGTCTAGGACTCGGGATTAAGAGGAAGTATGATATCTTCATCTGGTGAAAATGTCCTTTGATCATCCGGTGTAGAGAATTTAATTCCAATAAACTGGTGCAAGTTCCATACTCGGAGACTTTTCAGGGAAACTGGAATATGTTTGTATTTTGCTTGACAGCAACCAGCCTGTCGCGTATTGACATTTTTTGCTGAAGTGTTCATAGGAATATCAACTTTTGTGCAATGCCGGTTAAGAAACCAGACAGAACCCTTAATCTTCATCTTTTCTCAGCGAAGTCAGGAGGTAGATCAGTGGTGGGCATCGAAATGAATATCCCTGGAGGAAATATATATATTTAGAAATGATTGTCAGATATTTTGGAACGAGTATTTTTTCAAATGAAGTGAATCAATTAACTGAAAATTATAGGAATTATATAAGTAGTTTAAAATTTATCAAAGAATATAATTAGTAAATTTTCTTGTATCTGATATCTTATAAACTAATATTTCTATATCAAAATGCACAGAAAGAAAGAATTACCTGTCAGGATGGGGTGAACAAGCATAAAATAAGAAATTTCAGATTTTAATTATTAACATCGGGTTTAAGTCTAATTCTTTAGAGGAAAATTCAAACGTTGTATTATATAAGTAATTTTTGATGATGCTCTTAAACATAGTTCACAGGTGAATGTTATATTAATAACAAAGCTTTCTTTTTCTCTTCCACGCTTCATAAAGTATAATTTGGCCGTATTTTGAAAAGTGATGAATCTGTGTCATTGCAAGATCAGCCTCAACTAACGTAGTTGTCGATACCAGCAGCTGCTTGGTATTGACAAGGATAAGAGACTTATATTCGTTTTGACATTTCTTGACAGAAAAGAAATCGATGCATTTTATGGACTTGGAAATTCCTATGGAATGACAAGATTAACGAATTAAAGTGAGCGAATTTAATAGCAAACTGTCAAAATTTCAAGTGACAAAAAGAAAAAAGTATTTTCTTATTGTAAAGCCTTTTCATTCGCACTTTAAAAATGCGTTACAATTGATTACTTCAATAACTTTCCTTTGCAACAACTCAGGTCATAACTTTCGTAACGCTATTTACTACCATATTTAAAATCAACGCTGAATTAAAAAAAGTATAAAAGGGATGGATGGGCAAGACATGCTATTCGCAATCCAGACCTGAAAACATATTTCGTTGAAAATAAGTTAAAAAGTGCGAAAATGTATTAGAAAAGGTTTGAAAGTAGATGATTATTGAAAGATAAAAGACTTATTTCAATACTGTTAGGTTAATTAATTGCGGAGAATTTGGTTAGAAAGGGCAGTGATGGACTAAACTCACTGAAAGGTCAAAATCCATCTTGGCTTGTCGACCTACTGATAATAATGATGAATATATTTAGCAGCACTGCTGATTATGTTTAATTATGTTAAAAATAATATACATTTTATTAAAATTCACTCATTAGTTAACAGCAATATGAAGAATAATTTTTTATGTAAAAGAATAATTTCGAAACATAAAAATTAGGAGACTATAAGTCATAGCTTTGCTTCTGTCAGAGCCTCCAGCATCTAAGTAAAGGTTTTCCACCCAGGTTCCGATAGAAGCCTTAGGAATATTGCGCTAGTCCTTCTGTATCATGGTAAGCACCCCAGAATTGATTTTTAGACGAATTGGTCTTACTCGCTACCGACTCTCCAATTCATTACAGCGAAGCTCATTTATGTTGAGAAATCGGCTTTGGACTAGCGAGTAGAGTTCATTCTCTCCCATTTTCTCAAACCACTCGGTTATTATCTCTGGTTCAAGAATCGGTTCCTTATCACAATGGAAGAGAAATTGGTGGCTTTCATTTGCTGTTGGAGAGAAAGCAGAAAATAATTTTAGTAATACTTTATAAATTTTTGCTTTCCGGTCTTGAAGCATGAAACCTGACGGAAACATAATTTATAAATATGAATTAAAAGTAAACATAAAACTTACTGCATTATTTTTTTGGTATTGGATACTTTTTTGAAGAAAAAAAATGAGTCCATCGTAACGATATTTGAAATAATTATATCCTTTTGGATTTCTGAGCATCATAACATTGTTTCCATTCCTTTTCCTTGAAATACAAGCTTAACCATTTCTGAGGGGATGGTAAATGGTTGCGTTATTATTTGCAGCTATGTGATAAACGTATAAAAGCACAAGATATTGCTTCTAACAGAAAAAAAGGCGCTGCCTCGTGGTTGATAGCCTAGGCATGGGGAATGGAAAAACATGAGTTCCTTATTCTATTCCATCGAATATATACCTTGTATGGAGGACATGATTCATAGTAAATCTGACACTAGAGAAATTAGTAGAAAAGTATGTCACTTTGAGAATTGACCGTATCATCTAGTTGACGTTCAAAGTTAAGATGTTTGTGCCGAAATAAACATCACACAGCTTTAAAACTAAGAATTTTTGGTAATAAAACAAAAATTATGAACCTTTTGGAGGGAAAAGAATATAATTTAGTATTTTAAGATGCTAAAATTATGTTATTTCAGCAATCATGCAACTTACCTAGATGAACCTAAAATTATGAAAAATCTTCTATAAAATTTCGTATAATGTCATTCTGGAGATTTTACTGTTTTATTTATAGGAATGTTTTAAAGTGGCTTTTTGAGATATTGAAAGATATTGCTTTAATAAGGCCCAAATATCTGCTGAGAGTCTTCTGGTTCATTGGTTCATTCTCGCTTCCCTGGTGGGCATAGTGATATTATGGGGTTAAACATTTCCACTCCAATAGCAGGACGTATCCTACGGAGAATTTACATTGTGACCAATGATGGCCATTATGGATTAACCTTATTTCTCGCTCCCTTGCTATTGAAACGATGGTCATTAAATTACTCCAGATGATTGCCCTAGGACTGAAATAATTCCTTTCTACCATTTGAGATAAATGAAGTTCATAATCTTTTATGTTTATTTTTCATGAAGAAATTAAACCCTACACCTCCTTGCATTTGGTGACCTAAATATAAATTATATCACTTACTCAACATTCTCCATATCCCTACAGGACATTATAAATAAAATTCAATGTTAATCCCTTCAATAGGAATTAAAAAAATTAAATAAGAGGGTGAAATAACAGTTGATTAAAACATTTTTACTTTCGCATACAGAATGCCACCAAAAAGAGTATGCTACAACCACAACCAGAAGGGAGCTTCCTCCCACAAAGCTAGATTTCTGGAATAAATCGGATGAACCATCTTTACAATATTTAATGAGACACTGAGATGGATGCAAAATCACATTATGACATGACCTATGCGTAAAATCCTCTTTTAAAAGGTACGAACCGTCTGTGGAGTAGAGGTAACTCAACCTCATACCATCCAGACTGGGAGATACAATTTACTTCTACGGCAACATTAGAACCCCTTTTTTGAGGTACTTTCAAATAAAAAAGAATGCCTTACAAATAAAAATCAAATTTGCTGGAGGCAAATTAAAAAAGTTAAATATTTAATAAACTGCATATTTCCTTATAGCAGTTCTTAAAAGCAGTACATTACAAGAGATAGAAAAGTCGTCCCTGTAGCAAATATGTTCAGAATCAAATGTATGCATGTGTTTACATTTGATTTGTTTATTCTTTTTTATAAATTCCATTGTTTACTATTAACCAAATTTCCTTTTCCTCAAATGAAAACCCTATAATCTTAGAACAATCAAAATAATTTAAATTATTTAAAACATCCATTTTCTGGTACTTTTTATGCTTAACAAAATTTAAAAACATTGGAAAAAAGATTCCATATTCATTAAAATCAAAGTTTTGGATTAAAACAATGACTGATGTTTTGTTCTAACATTTCAAATAACAAAATGGAAAGCCTTATAAAAGAATTACCTGATTTTATTTCTTTTTCAGTCTTATTAATGTAAACAGTAAAGAGTTTGTTTTGAAATTGAAATATTACTTCCCAAAGAAAACTATTTAAATAAGAAAAACATAAGAAAGTTAAGATAGTTCAAACCGTTAAAGAGTAAATATAAGAATAGGGTAAATATGGAAAAAATATTTTTTTAGAAACATTTAAACGGAATTTTTATGATTGCTCATAAGTACTTATCAAATTTTTCGATCTGCCTTTACAATATCTAAAAAAATAATAAAAAGGCAGAAGACGCCGGAAAATACCTATCCTTTAGGTCCTTTTTTTAATCGATATAAATTTAAAGAGAAAAACATATTTTAAGATTATTGTGAAATGATCTACAATCTCAGGTGGGTTTATAATAGCTGGGTTTCAAAAAAAAGTGGACAAAAATTAAATCTGATAAAGAGAAAAAAAGAACTTTCTTTGTGGTGATTAGTTCTTGGAAAAAATTAAATAGTAGCATAAGCTAACGTAACGGTCATCGGAAAGAGCAGTCAGGCTTAATAATTGAGACAAAATATTAGCTTCAGACTATTTTTTTTTTAAAATTTGATCCCCATCATGATACCATCTAAAATATCAGAATAACATTTTAAAAAAAGAATTTTTTTTGATCACCGAATTCGAGCAGATATAAAAGTATCTACTTACAGGCATTTTTCAGAAGCTATTTTTTTAGGATAGATAATTTTTTTTAAAAAAATAATGCCGTTACAAATCTGAAATTCTTACGAGGCATTTTCTTCTGTATAATGCATGCATAAGCAGAATTACAAAAATTTCGTTTAAACGGAAGTAAAAAAAAATCAACTTTCTGCTTTTTTAAAAAAAATATATGCTACTGATTTAATTATGATATTTTAACGTTTAAGGACTTTTTGTATTGGCCTTTTTAGTACCTATTATTTTCGCATTTTAAACCTCAGATTAATATATATATTTTTTAAATGCGGTACATCGATGCTGTAACTCCCTGCTTATACGATTGAAAACACAAAGATGTTTTGGATAGCACATCCAATGACTCATGTAAAATGGCTGTTAGGCATTTTTCTCATTTCAAAGTGCGATTTGACTAGAGAAATAGGTCACAAAGAGTGGCCATTTTTGTAATGTACAAAATTGTAATGATAAAAAAACCGGATTCTTGCAAACCACCACTTACATCTATGTACAATTTAATTTAGAAATTGCTGGAACGTTTGAAAATAATTATATTGCTTGTAAAATCCTCAGCGGGGTACCTAGAAATTATTAATGAGATGCTTCCGGCATGGTGGTTGGATCTCGCCACCCTGGAGGGTACACATATAGATGGAGGTTAGATTCCTCCCAACGAGGACGGGATGTACTTCCTACGGGAAGGGTTGTACTATGGCCGGTGATGACGTTTAGAACTCAACCACAGTTACCACATGTGTTGCTGTTGTGGTGGTCCGGTCATTTAATTTTATGATTTATCCGTATGCTTTCGGTCGGGTCGGAATGTCACTATTATTTAATATATTTTTTAAGAGTAAATACATTTAGTTTTTATAAAATTGTCATAATTCTCTGGTATCTGAGAAAAATCATACTTCCACAATATTTTTCTGAAATATTAAAGCAATTTTGACAGTGTGAAAATGCAGTTTTCTCCAACTATATACAATACAATAAAATACCCTTCTAATAATATATGCAAATAAAAATGATATCCTCAAAAACTAAAAACATCGTTAACTTGCCTGATACCTGCAATTCCTACAGGAAGAGTTGTGCTGTTGTCCGTGATGACTTTTAGAAATCGACCATAGTTCCCGTCAGTGTTGCTGTTGCGGTGGTTCGGTCATTCAGTTTTATGGCATATTCCGTAAGCTTTCGGGTTGATAGGAAAGTCTGATATGACTATGCTTTTTGTAAAATAGTTTGCAAACTAGCCGTTTGAATAATATAAAACATATTTATAATCCGCAAATAATTTTAGCGCAACCTCACATTGCTCTTATATTGCTTTAATAATGATGTCTTGGATTAATTTAATTATATTGAAGTCCTATTTTTGAAGCCCCACAAGCATCATCTTGAATCTCGGTTATATCATAATGATGGTGCATAAGCTGGCATACCTCTCTCCAAGCATCCGGGCTACTCCAAACGGGAGGGCATTTGACCCACAGTGTTAGATTTATCGTGCATCAAACGCACGTACAAGGCCAAATTTTGAGTGGAATTCAGTCCCGGACTTGTAACTTTCTGACCTTGAAGTCAACTTTTTCTTGTCTATTTATATAAAAGAAAAAATCAGAATTCTCATAAAAAATTGCAAAAATGAAGAAAGACTTTGGTTATAAAAAATGTGACTTACTGCGAAATATTTTTCAAAATGATGACAACTAAAATTACAGGCATTGAAGAATATCTCAAAAGAAAAAAGAAACAGAAAAAGAAAATCCCAATGATTATTAGAGAAATTATTATTATGTAAATGAAATAAATATATCACAACAACGGCACACAGAATCTGTGAAACAAGTACCAACAGGGGACCTTATATATTAAAGACTAGGCACATAGTCGGCATATCGAACATGTAGCATTATTATAAATGGGAATTTCTTGCGTATAAAAAATAAAAGGGCAGGTTTCCGTTACATCTCTACATTCCTAAAGTTCTGTCTTTTACCCTTCCTTCACCTTTTCTTTAGAACCCTCTAAAATGAACATTTCCACTTGTCTTCGCTTGTGAGAATAAACTTGTCACAAAAGACAAAGGTTGGAAGAGCTGAATTTGCCATCCCCCGAAGTGGTATTCTTTTATTAATTGGTTATTTATTTAAATTATAATTTATAATTACTTGAATTAAACCAAAAATAACTTATTAAACGTAATTATAATTAAACTCCTTTGAAGTTTCTTTTTTGCAATTAATGCTATGCTAATAGTTAAGACAGATTTAAGGTTAATGCTTAGTTAAAGACAGATATAAGGTTAAGAGGAATATAGTTTTTTCCTTCACTTAACTTTCGAGTCACTCCATAACTAGTACATCTAGTCATAAAATTTTAAAGTCATAATGTGGACAATGGATATAAAAAAGTAAATTTATTTTGTGTAGAGAAATATATAGAATAGAAAAACAACTGCCATTTAATTTACACGCACGCACGCACGCACGCACACGCACACACACACATCTCTGATTTTCCTTTTCAGTTGCGAGAGTGCCTTTTCAAAAACCTTCCTTTGAAGTGCTCGCTTAAAATTTAACTATAAATGTAAAATTGATATAAAATATAAATATTATAATATTTCATACATTTAATGAACAAAATGTTTAAGATGAACACTATGCCCCCTAAAATACCATGTTCTGAATGAGTAAGAACAAAAAGGAATTTCACACTATTTGCATGTACATGAAATTTTCCCTTTTTTACTTCTGCCAATAGTTCTCTAGATTTAAATCGATGTGGGCCGCTGTGGCCTGGTTGTGAACCCTCAGCTTTGGGGCCGGAAGTTTCCATGTTTGAGATCGAATTCCGCCAAGAATATTATTGGGCAAGCAGACCTGGGACTAGTGAAATCCTTCGAACTGTTGCTTTAAAATGAGAATTTTAATTATAAATCCAAGTTATGTTTTTTGTCTTTTTGAGAACAGAAGCACCGCTTCAAGCAATTATTCTTGACTGTATTCCCACGTTTGTTGCCAGAGGTAGGAGGACAATAAGTATTTTTTATCTTCAATATTTTCTTCTTACACAGACATTTCAATTTTCAGAATACCTTTCAGGGTAAAAAAAACTCCTTTGAATTATGAATAAAAGGAACGAAATCAGTATTAAAAAAATTAAGGTGATTTATCTCTGCAGATTATCAAATAAAGTTCTTTTTTTAATTTGAGCAATGTAAAAAAATATTTTTTTTTGTATCAGCCTTTGAAATTATATTTCAAAATTACTCCGAAAACATTTAAATTGCAGGAAGTGATTAAATATTTTCCCTCTTCATGATATATTTTGAGATTTTCAATACAATCCTAAAATAGAAGCACGTATTATTAACAGTTTGATTTCTCGTTTTCATTTGTTTTGTTAAGAATAGTTATTATTTTTTAATACTTAAAAAGTAATAAATATGTATTAACTTTCGAAACTTAATAATTAGAGTTGTGTTCAATTTACAGGCTAATAATCAATTTTTTCTGAAGTTATATTGAAAATAAGATAGGAAAGAATTTAATTAACTTAAAATATGAAGAGAATAATCAATAGTGTTTCTTCTTTTATTGAAATGTCATTGAGAATTTTCTTATTGTAAAACAAAAATTGTTCGAAACAAAATGATTTTGTATTAAAAAAAGATAGAATAATAGGAAAAAAACTTTAATTATGATTCACAATAATTTTGTTCACCCGAAGATTGCATACGAGAAAAAAGAATATTAACTGTCTAATACTTTTTCGCTTTGAATCATCTGCGCAATGATTTTCAAACATGCTGATAAACCATGTTTTATCTTTCCTTGTTTTATTTTATTCTAAATAATGTTGCTTGTTTTGTAATTCGGCATAAGAATTTTGGCATTCAATGATATTTCAATTTCTTGAAATGTGTTTTTGTTGCATATTTTCTTATATCTTCCAAATTCTCAATCTATATGCGTACGGATCTTGAAGTCGTGATTTTAGTCAACTTTCCAATGTTTTTTAGAATAATTTGAAATAATGAAATTTAGCTATTAATCATTAAGTATTTGGTTACTTGTTTTGAATTAAAAAAAAGTTATTATAGGAAAATATTCATAGGTTACGGAAAAAAGCAAAGGGAAAAATTCCGGGTTACAATAGGGTTATTTATTTTGATAAAAGCCAGATTTTTGAGAAATACTGTATGTTGCCAAAAGTCTAGCTTTTATCTACTGTACGTCAACGGATTCTGAGACGACTACATTTCGACGATTCCATCTTATTAAGGGGTGACACATGGAAATATGAGCGTCTTTCCGGTATTCACCTTTGATCTTGGATTTCCGCCATTAGATACTTTTTAGTTCAATCCTTTTTCACGTGTATGTAAGTGTTGTATCGTTTCTGACCCCATTTTATTTTAACACAAAATTTTGTATTGATATGTCTAGTTCAAGTGGGCACAAAGCTTTCAAGAGTGGTACGAAATTTTTTTTACATAATATCATTAAATATTGTGACCAAGAAGCAGAAAAATATTGCCGAAAAAATATAATAACATAAAAAAATTATTATTATTTTGTAAAAAAGTAATTACCAAATTTTAAGAACAAATTTTATTTATTTATTTATTCTTTATAATTTAATGTTTGTGTCCCTTACGTTCAATAAAAATTGCTTTAAAATATTTTCCTGTCCATTATTACCTTTTCCTTCTGTATTAGTAATTATCTGTAATGTGTACGTCTAAAAAAACTGAGAGTTTTCATTGTTAAATGTAAACGTATCCTCCTTTCATCTTTCCTCTCACCCCTATTTTTTCGAATTAAACCCATCCTAACGCACGCTCAAAAACGCGTTTTACAATCCGTTGTCTAACAATATTATTATTTTCAAATACAACAGCATGTTAGCTTACTTGATAACAGATGGAAGCATTTTTTTTACAATTAGAGCGAATAAATCACTCCTTTATATGAACTCGACAACAGAGAGTATCTCTTAGAGCAGGGGTTCTCAAAAGGTGGGTCGTGACCTCCAGGGGGTCACAAGATGCGGAGGAAAAGTTTAAAAAAGTTAATTTATTGCTGTTGTTTTCATTAAAACAAAGAGTACACATAAAGCTTTTAATATACATACAAGTTGGTTTTTGTGTTTTATTAGTTAATGGAATACACGAGCTTGTTTGAAATTAACCGATTTTTTAATGTCTGGAATGAGCTTTGTAACACACAAAACAATGTCATTTTCCAGTAAATTTATCATCATAGTGTATTCTTGTTCACAGCTGTAATATGTAGAAAATGGCATCAAAGTTTTTAATGTTGTTGTGGACAGTTCTGGGTATTCCTTTTTAATACATATCCAAAATTTGTCGATATAAGTTTTGTTACAAGTTACTTTAGCTGACTGATCACTTGAAATCTCTATCAGTTGATCATGATTACGGGAACGTAGCTCAGCTTTTGTTACGACTTGCTCACTGAACGGATTGCCTATCCACACAGCCCCACTCATATCCTTAACTGGAAAGTAATCTGTAAACTGTTCGATCAAAGTTTCGAGATGAGATGATAATAGTAAGGAGAAAGATGAAATGTCAACGGATGTAGTATCAATACACGACACGAACTCTAAGGACTCTTGAATAAGTGCACAATTTTCAAAATCTTTGTCTAAACTTTAGACAGAGTTAAAACTTTGGGGGGAGGGGTCGCCTAAATTCTTAGTCTAAAAAAAGAGTTGAAATGTATAAAAGTTTGAGAACCCCTGTCTTTGAGTAACCCACTGAACTTCATCACCCACCACATTCAAATGCAGGGGAAAAAACAACAACAAAAAACGATGTAACTTACCCATAAAAAGTAATGTCAACCTCTTTTTCTTTCATAAATGTTTTATTGTTTTTGGTTATCAAGGGTTTTTTAAATAAAATTAAGCGGAACGACATGTAGGCAATTGGCAACAATATGCATTTAAGGGTTAAAGTATTGTATATACCATGCTTCTGCCAAAGGATGACATTTGTATTTTGTTACTAAAATTAGATAAGTAATACTAAAATTAATATTTTATTTTTTAATCTCCTAAATTAGTGTTGATGAATATTCCAATTGCAGTCGAAGCAAATAATCTTGTTGCATATTCTTGTTGCAACATTTAAAACATTTTTCATCGATGGGAACAATTTGAGATTTTTATATTACAAAATATCTATTATGGGCTCAGTGATCAAAGGTGGGGACATTTGGTGTAGGAATGCTCAGGTGTCATTCATTTCATCTGATTGTAGTTCGAAATTCCGATGACTATCACTAGTCAGCGCTACAATAGATTCAAAACGAGACGTTTAGTGAATCAATTAATCTCACAATGTTTCTAAAGAAATTACAATTTTTAAGGAATTTATTTTTATTAATGTCTCAAAGTGAAGTGCATACTAAAAAAAGTATTTTATTTTATTCACAGAAAAAGTCAGTAGTCGGCACTAACTAGAAATCCTCTTTACGAAGAAATATGTTAAACCATAGAGGAAAGGTTTCAAATTCTCGTAAATCTAGACTTATTCGTGACAGATTCTATTAAATTTTGAAAAGTGTCATATGCTATCTAATCGGCAAATCCATTCAAGGAAAATTTTTCGTTTAAACCTAAAGGCAGGGTCTTTTTTAAAAGCATATATGTTTCACCAAGTAGTTCAACTAAGTTAAAAATGACTACAGTTTTGTACCTGTAAGTAAAATCTTATCATCCATATTTCTTAAGTGACTCAGCGCTTGAACGGAAACTACCGTTTCTTCCCCCTTTTATTGATAGTTTTTTGGTTGAAGGCTCAGATTTTACCAAACATGCGATGCTATTGAAAACTTCAAAATAAATTGAAATAGAATGCTAACATTGCTTGGAAAAATCTACACAAAAGAATATATTTTATCCTTAAAAAATCACGAAATATAATTCATATTTATGATACTAAAGACTGGCAATGAATTATAAAATTATGAACTAGGAAATTCGATAAATTGTACCAAAAAATCTTGAATAAGTTAATTTTGATAAAAGGTAAAATATTGATAAGACAAGTAAAGTAACTATACTTTCCAAGAAGTTTGATTACTTTCGATAGTTTTAAATTATTAGAGCTGTTTCAAGAAAGCAAATTTTTTTCCAATACTTCTCAGGTAGGGAGTTTTAGAGTTCTATAGATTTTTTGAGATTTATGAGTTTAATATACTTGGTTGAGAACAGAAAGAGTGAGGTTTTGCGAATTGTTGCATTGGATCGTAAACAACTGCACCCATTTTGATTTCATTGTCGGTACAGTTATAGGATGGATGGTCTGATGTCTAAATAAGAAAAAATAACTTAATATTCTCAGCATCTATAACCTAATTTAGTGCGGTTGTTGAATTATAAGACTTAACACGGAGTTAAAATAGTTGACAACTTTGCGATTCCAATTGGGCAAATTTCTTGCACTCCTTCCTAAAATTGCCCACCCGGCATTTTTCCTTTCCTCATTTCAAATTTCATGCACTTCTTCCCTAGGTTGTCCAATTGGAATCGCAATATTTTCAATTATTTTAACTCCATGTATCGAGTCTTATCTGATTAATCAGTTGCAGCAATTTCGAATAGTTGAAATTGCAAGAAGTGCTATAATTTAATATAGAATTCAAAATCTCGTTTACAATATTCTTCGAATTTATTAACTCATATCAAATTTTTACAAGAATACTGAGTGCAGAAGAAACTTTTTTGATTGTTTCTTCATTTGTTCCTGTTATTTTAACAGCACGGAAGAAACGCACAATTGTTTCATTTCCCTTCATTTTGTGTTGGGATATATAACAATAATCCTTTATTATCTCGCTGCTGTTGAATAATGTTTTCCTTTCTAAAATTTCTAGAAATGCTGTATTATAGACTACGATTTTGCTACGTTTTTATAATCTCTAAGTTACTAGACAATACGCTTCTAAATTCCTTTACAAACCTAAATTTTATATGTCTCCAGTGTGTAAGATAGTGTAGAATATTTCCAAATGATAATTTCTCATAAATTTTGAAGGGTATAAAACTGTATAGAGAACAGTAACAGTTTTGAAGATGATTTCGAAGAATTTTTCTTCATATCTACTCTGAATTAAGCACATTCATCGCTATCTTTACATTATAACTATATGATGCATATAGGTAGTATAATAATTTTATTTTGTATTAAACAATCCTTTAGTATTAGTTTCTTAGTGAAAAAAAGAGGTTATTTCTGAAATAAGATGGTTTGCAATTTTATTTCAGAAATAAACTGTGCTGCTATTTTGTCAGATTAAGAAGGATAATTTTCCCTTTTAATAATAAATACCCAATCTCCTTTAAAGACTTTTCAGGAAGCTCCTGTACGAATGAGCATTTACGGCGTCTTGGTTCAATTTTCAGAAATTATGAAGGTCAGAGCTTCTTCATTAGAATATTTCGATAGTTCCTTTCATCCACCCATTTTCATGCGCTCTTTTTACATTGTTGGGTCTTTTTGGAGTAGAATGCTTTATTCTTATCGCACCTGCAGCGTCTATTTTCCATAATTTTCGTTACATGGCCTGAGAGTAATATTCAAGCTCAAATATCTTTCTGGATTTAATCAGGGAGCTAACATTCTTAATTTCGTTAATTTATCACTAAACTGGAGAAGCAATTTCCAACGGTAGCCTGCAATAGTAGCTGTCGGTAAACAGGCTTCAATAACAATTTTGCTGTTCAGCAAATTTTCATTACTTAATAAAAATTATCTTTTATTAGGAGGACTTCGAAGCCATTCTTGCTTTTGATTTCTAAAAATTAATGAATTATTTTTGTGTAATTTTATTGCCTTCTGTGAAAAATATAAAACATTATTTTTCATTTTAATACACTGTACGAGTTCTTCTACTTCTCAGAATTTTTTTAAAATTTTTTTTATTGGATGGAGTTTATGAGCAAGATTTAAAAAAAGATCGTAAAAGAAGATAAGATCTTTTCATCTTTGTTTCAAATGTCAATTTCAGATATTGCTTACTCATTTTTAAAACGATTCATATACAAGTTGTCGTTAAATAAGTTTCTTAACCAGATTGTTGCTCAACAAATTCTCATTATTTATGAATTTCTTTTTGTCATTGGGGTTTCTCAACTATTTTTCTTCTTGACTTTTTTTAAAAAAGTTTTTTTTTGTGTGTAATTATATTGCCATCTCCTCGAAGCGATGTAATACATTGTATTTCATATTAATATACTGTTTGAGTTCTTTCTTTGGGTAACTTTCAGGAGAATCGAGTTTTATTTTGTCAAAAGGTGTTTTTGAACAGCACTGAATACTAGAAAAAAAATAGCATAACATCAGGTAAAATTTGTTTTTCTTTCAGCCTCAAAGACCATTTATAGAAATTGCTTACGAATTTTTAGAATGGTAAAGAGGTCTATTAATAAATGTCTAAAATATAAAAACTTTTTTAATGTTTAATCTGATGGACTTTCCTCCAGACTATAGTTTGCATCTCTGTTTCCATGCTCGAAGAACTTTTCATAAACTTTCAAGGAAAATTGTTTTAATTTTTCTCCCATTACCTTTCAGGGGGCATCAATCTTATTAGCGATATTATGTTTAGAAATAGTTCCTTTTCAACAGACCATAGGTACAATAGCCTGTGGGGGCCAAATTCATATTTGCCAATTTTTATTACTCATTTTCATTTCCGATAATTTAGCTCTTTTGCATTATCATTACAGCATAAGTATTTCATAAACTGCCCGACTTGGAAATTATTACACATTAACATGCATCACTGCATCTCCATTTTATATCTCTTACCTTAAACATGACATCATATCCCATGACTCAATTTTGGTTTTTTAACTGAGATAACATTTCTTGTTTTCGAATAGAGTACAAAATATAGTTGATGGGTTTTATTGTTTCTAATGGTACTTTCCAAGGACAAGCTTCCTGACTCAGTTAACGACTTTAAGCCGAAGGCGTTTCTCTTGTTTTAAGTAGCGCAAAATAGGGCCAACAATGCGTCTTATCTACGCGCGCATCACATTTGCTTGCACAGCCTTTTTTACAGGGTGGCACATTCACACCTCTCGAAGCTAGAGCAGAGGAAGAACAACCATGCCCGAAAAGGGACTTGCACCCAGGACGCCCAGGTTACTAGGTAGACGCACTAACCCAGTGCCAAGACGTTGGGGATGGGTTTTGTGCTAGTTAGAAGTGAAGGGGATAATTATTGTAATGGGAAAGACCATTTTGCGTATTGAAAGTCTCTCTTATAGTTTGTTTGTGTTTGTGTTTATAGCTTCTTTATTTTTCAACATAGCTAAACTGGTAATTGTTACATGAAAAAGATTGCAAATATTTAGTTTGAATAAATTTTTTGATATGATGTTTCAATGTGTCTTTTTTATTTTCTCTGCCGACTTTTGTAAAATTAATAAAAATAATTAATATAAGGTACACAATTATAATGGCTAACATTTTAAACTATGTACTAGATTTGTCAAAATTATTCATCCGAACTTTGAAAGAGGAATGAAAATTTGAAAGAGAATAATTTTCACAAGCAAATACATAATTATAAATACTGGCTTCTGGGTTTAAATCAACAGTCATAATATAAGTTCTAGTAATATAATAAATGTATGCATCCCAGCATGGTAATCGTATTATATCCACCTATAAAAAAGTAGAGCTATTAGATTCAGAAAAGTAGAAATAAATTTTAATGTAGCATTTTAACTTACTGTTCATTGAAATATACTTTCAGAAGTATATAAGTTTGCAATTTCCAGGAAGATAACTCATAAAATAGCATGGTCTATGTTCAACAGATTTATCTTACATTCCAAGAAGAAAAGGGAAACCAATAAAAATAATAAGAACGTTTGTCTATTAGACTCGCTGCTACTGGCGCAATGTTAAAACTTAAAATTGAACAGTTAAATTCTTTTCTAATTTTAATGATAAGGAAATAAAATGTTCAGCCAATTAATCTAATTTAAAAACACAATATATTTTTCAAATTCAATTGGATGAATAAAAAAAAAGTTGCTATTTTACTATTTTTTTCGTCGTTTTTGAAAATAGTTGAAATTCCGCATCAATTCTGTAAAAGATCTTAAGCGAATAAAGTCATTTAATCGCACTAACAATTTTCCATCCAGAATAATTCATATTATGTTAATTAAGTTATTTAAAATTGGTGTTAGTTCTGATTAATATCCATATATTGGGCCAAAGTTATTTATTTACAGAGAAATGTTGTAAATTTGACATAATTTGACATTCAAATTATTCTAATATTTTTATATGTAAGATTAAAAATAGAAATATTAAATTAATCCGTTTGATTTAGATTTATTAAAAAATTGGAATAATTTTTACATAATAGAAAGGAATTCAGTTTTAAATAATTATTTAAATTATGCTAAACTATACTTCCTTCCTTCTAATATTAAATTTTAATGAGTTTCGATGGTATAACATTATAAATTAAGATATTATTTAAAACAGGAATTAAATCTTCAACTATTCCCATTTTTTAGAAGGAATTTACTCGGAAAATGTAAAAAGATAATCGTCGAAACCAAAAATTAAGAGGATTTGAAAGTTTTAAAGTGATAATGATCATAAAATCCCTATATTCACCTGCATTTTCTGTTAATTATTGTATTTTAATTTTATAGCATTTTATTCAAAATGTAAAAGTCTCAATGGAGGATTATCAAATTAAAAATATATTACTGAAACAAGTTAATACTGTAATTTTCCTTCAAATTATAAGATTTATGAGAAAATAATTCTTGTTCTATTTACATCCCACGTAGTTTTTCTTTATTATAGAAGCATATCGCTTTCATTTTCTGGGAAATATAAATTTTAGAATACCGTTTAAATATTAGGAATACGATACAAAGATAATGAGGTATTTTTGCTCAAATACTGAATGAATTACTAGAGAAATAAGAAATAATTAGGCTAACTATTATAATCCACAACTTAGAAAGGTAATGAGAAATGTAATGAATGCAAATTTTTTGACAAACTCCATCAATCATTATTATGGTTAGCTCCAAAAGAGATTAGAAAAATCAGAATGTGGGAATGTGTACTATTTCAATATCATATTGCATTTTTAGAGATAAAATACCAAACACTGATCATTCCATCACACTGGTTACATGATCTTTTTTTAGTTTCAAGTACAATTATAGTACTTAGCTCATTTTGTTTAAAGTGGTTTTATTATTAATAAAACTATTACTATAGTAATAAGATTATTATTAATTTATTAATAATAAAGTCAGTAAGAACAATTCTCAAAACATTCCGTTATTAGTGTACTAAAAAATGGTAACTATTTTTATTTAAAATGTCTTATATTTGTCACTCTTTAGCTAACAATTCTTTATCATAAATGCGATTTAATCTTGAGATCAACTTTTTCAACTTTCCTACCAGATGTCACCAAATTTTTGAATATATTGAAATAGCGTACTGTCATCGAGAATATATATGCACAAAATTGCAAAGCTTTAGCACACTAGTAATTAAACAAAAATCCATGGCAACTATGAAATATGTTGTATAAAAGTGTGCATTGTTACGAATCTGTAGTGTTGCTTAACAGTGCAATTAGTTCTAACAGAAAAAAGGGCAATTTTATTAACCGCCTTTTTGGATACAGATCCAAAGCCAAATCAATGACCTCAGCTTTATTGTCTATTTAGCAACGAATTTGGTAAGAAATGGAATATTCTAGAAACCCCAGGAATTTTGGCGATAAAATCAATAGGAGACGAATTATCCGATCTTTCGAGAACTTTCTCTACCATGATCCGCAAGCTATAAAAAAATCATACCAAGCTGGAGTTAGTTGAGTGAGTCGGATTAATCCAACGGATTGATCCGATTTATCATCTAAATTTGTCATCTAAATAATCTAAATCATCTATATCATTTAAATTTGTACTAAATTATTTATAAGAATTTAAATTTGTACTAAATTTACGAGCCTCGGTGTCCTGGTGGTGTAATCTCGGCTCGAGAGCAGTAGGGTTTCAAGTTGGAGACTCAATTCCATCGAAGAATTGCCGTGTAGGGGGGGGGGGGTCTGTTGCATGTTAAATCCTCCAGGGCCAAACGTCCTCCCTCTGGTGTGGGGAAGTAAGGAGAGGGGGATGCCAGCTCGGGTGTCGTCTTCATCATCTGATCGCGGTTCAAAATTCCGAGATCTGTCCCAAAATATCCCTATTGTACTTTACAATGGGACGTTTTTATAACTTAATTAAACAAATTGTACGAAAACTAAGAATATGCTTGGAATTTATAAATATTGCATTAAACTAAGCTGAAGTGGTGGAAAATGGATCAATAATATTTGACAATAATTCATATTAATCTATTATTTTATATTTATGGACATTTGTATGTTTCATTTTACAACTATTCAAAGACATTATTAGAGTTTCTTAAACCCATATGTCTAGTCGAAAGACAGCATCTAAAATCATCGGAAAAAAATGTAAACGTATATGCAAAGTTTTTTTTTTTGAGAAAATTGAAATATATTTATTTTTTAAACAAAATTAAGAGAGTTTCTTGATGCATTGAAGCTGCCAGAAAAATAAATACATCTTACGACAAAAATATTAGGAAATACGTTTTAGTGAGAAATGATCTGAAAATAAACCGAATGCACATATTTCAATCGAAAGGCCTATATAGAATTAAACGAAGAACAGTAAATTCTATGTAATATATGTGTATAAAGTGGCATGTAATAATATGTTGAAATGAATTATTGAATAACATTTTGTAATATAATCCTTCTTAAAAGTTTGAGTTTTATACTAGTTTTCTTGAGGTAAACATATTTCAGAAATCGAATTATGTTATTGAAATGACAACATTTTATATAATTTTATTTAAACTAGTGATTTCACATTTTCAAAATTTTTGTATAGTTTTTACGTTTGTTTTTGTAATTATTGTAGATTTATTTTATAAATGTGAGAAAAAATGTATAATGGTTTTCTGTTAAATTTAATGCATTTTAAAAGTATATGAAATCTATACGCAATAACATTTTGTTGCAAAATGTCTGGTAAATAAGATGAGGGAATTAGAGAAATAAACATTGTACAAAATGTAATTTTTATTACTGCCTTTATACAGTTATATAAAAGGGCATTTTGTGTATTATTCTCTTTAAAGTCCAAGCAATTATTATAAGGAATTGCATATTTGTAAACCATTGGAAAAAATATTTATCTCAAGACGTTGAAGAATGGTGTTATTAAGTAATACAATCGCTGGTTTTTAACAAAATTATTTTTTTTGTTATTCTCCATACTACATTAATTTAAATTGAAACTTAGAAACCTGATAAGGCGAGTTTAATACTACCAAACATTCCAAAATTCGTTAATTTATGGCAAATTCTTCAAAATTAGAAATTAATGAAAAAGGAAATAAATTAGTAGCTGTTTGATTGCAAGAATATTAGGTTTTTTTAATCTAATAAATGTCAGTACCAAAGAACATGAGTCATTTAAGTAGTTTGTTTGATGCGGAAAATTCCTTTAACACAATAAGGACCAATCACGAGTTTTCTCGTGTTTCACGTCTCGAGTTATGTCTTAATGCAGTCCTTAATGTGTTAAGAAAGTAAATAAGATATAGTTGGCTTTAGTCAGAATTAGGTTAAGACTAAAATACTTACTTTTGTAGTGATATAAATGGAGATTTCAATAATGCAAAGATTATGCATATGTTTCTGGCGTTTAGTGGAAAACTTTTTGCTTTTTGAATACCAAACCTAAAATAGTTCTGTATCCACAAAATACATAATATAAATAAATGCGAAATTATAGATTTTTCATAGCTTCATTGATTTGTTTCAGTTGGGAGGGCCACGGTGCTCCGTTGATTAGGTTTCGACTTTGGAACCAGAGGGTTTCAGGTTCGAGACCCTATTACCCCCATAAATGACTTATTACCCCCATACATGACTTATGACCCACTTACATGACTTATTATCCCCATAAGTCATGTAAGCAGGTCAGGTACATGTTAAATCCGTCTGGGTCAAAGGTCATCCGGCTAGTATAGAAGTTTGGTGAAGGGATGCCAGCTCAGGTGTTGTCCTTATCAACTGACCACGGTTCAAAATTACGAGGTTCATTACAAATAGCCTTAGTGTTACTTTAAAAACAGGGCATTAATATAATTTATTACTTCATTTAGATTCAAAGTAAATTCATGCCTGGTTTTCCATTATGATCGAAGTATCTGAATAGTGTGCACTTTATTAAATTAATGTATTGCATGGGCTTCCCAGTCTTCCGAATAATATTGTTGCTATAGGAAATTGAATGAAATATTGGGCATGTGGCTCAAAATTCTGCGCCAACATGTGCGAAAGAGATGGATTTAATATTCCTTGAGGAGACATCTTTACGAATTACACGAATTCACTAATTAGAACACTGCAGGATTTTTATTCTTGTTATGATCAGTATAATTAATGCTGTCTATATTTCATTAAAATTTTCAAACATTATACATACACAAACCATTTTTATGATATCATTTTTTTTGGTTTAATGCAATTTTCAACCTTTAGAAGAATTGGTGTTCGTCGATTACTTAATGTGTCAAAAAACCCTTTCTACAAAAATCATAAATATTCTGTATACTACCATAGATATAATTTGGTTAAATAAGTGCTACCATTTTCTTTATTATTGCTTCAGTATAAACAGATACAAAAATAAAATAATTTTGCAACCTTTAGAATGCAATTGTTTGTGTTACAAATGAAAATTCAAAATATCTGAATGGATATTTGCTAGCTATAAAAGTGATTTATATAGTTAGAGAGTTGTCAACCAAATTAACAGGGAATTATTGATATTCTACAAACAAATTACTTTTTCGCCATAAACTACCTTAGGATACTAATTGCTTAAAGCTTACTTTTCACTGTGCTACATTAATTTGAGATCATTAGCCTGAGTTAACTCACTTAGTGAAAGCTCTGTGGGGAGTTATTTTACCTTCTGTTAATCGAATCTTCCTGAAAATATCAAAATATTTTGTGGCTTCTTCTGCCTTAGTTATAGTGCACTACTTGCTACTTTGTTATTTATGGTTGCTGCAGCCTATAAACCATCTTTGTGGATGTTACTTTTTCTTAAGAATTGCTGATGGCATGTATCCTTTCATTTTGAATTCCTATCTTCCATGCAAAGATATAAGTTAGATTATCAAATATATTATGTACATATTACAATGCATTATTTTAATTATACGGCAATTCTCAAAGGAATCTAAAATTTAAAAACTGATTCTTGCACCCCCTCAGACATTTTCTACAGTGTTATAGAACGTTTCACTAAACAATTAAAAAATGCTTTAGATAATAAAATCAAAATTTTTTGCTCAGATCAAACAGTTTGTTAGCTTAATAATGATTTAAATGTTTAATCTGAATTAATTATTTAGATTTAAACTGTTTCCAATAATAATTCTTTTTTTTAAATGAAAAAGATTGTCCGCTGCTTTTAACTTTCTTCTCCTTCCAAATACATACAATGTTCCAAAATGACGGATGGATTTCGAAAATAGAAATAAATAAGCAGGATGTGATAGAAATTTATCGCTGTTGGCCTTATAATTCGGAAATAAAGGAATTTTATTCCTACAAATTCCAAACTTGTTGTGGCCCCGACATGTATGAGAATTCCTATTATCATGTCAGCACGGATGTCTGGAAATTTTTGCCTCAGACTGCGTCACTTTGTTGCTGCAAGTAGGGCTTACATTGAACACAATTTTATAAATTTTTGTATCTTACCTTGCGGCACAATCGTACAAATCTTTAATTTTTCTATTCTGAAGTGCCACGTAACGGTTGCAACGTTAACTAAATTAGCAATTCGATGGGATAAAATTCCCTGATTTCCCAAGTGTAAAGTCACAAGCGATACGTTTTTATCGCATTCCATCTTATATTTTTTTTTAATTTTGAAAATCCATCAGTTATTTTTTCGACATCCGGTACATCTCAAGCAAACAATATCTCTAAATGACAAATTTCTAAATTAAAATCGCTAGTAATAAGGGAATTCGTTGACGGATTTGCTGTGTCTTTAAATACAACTGTAGAAATTATAAATAAAATAATAAACCAAGGTTTATGATTTAAAAAAAAAAAACTAATGCCTCCCAGTTTTTCAATGATGTATTTTAGCAAAGGTTAAGGAGTTGTAGTCTGTAATTTTTATTAATTCCGATATATTCTTCTAGCTCTCTCTATTTGTTTCAAACTGTTTGTTTCAAACTTTTATTGTGATTAGTTTCGAGTTGAGTGTTTTTAGTTTCGAGTTGAGTGTAAATTATAGGCAGAATAGATCACACTGCAGGAAATAAACTTTTATAATTTTTACATATTACATCTGAACGGCGGCTATAAATAAATATTTTTTTATTTCTTATCCAAACTGCTAATGTGCAGGCAAATTTCTACTTCACTTTTGTAAGTTAATTTGCTATAATCATATAGGAGATATTCCTAATAGGATAACTGCTCTTCTAGACGGACACATTTTATAATTTGACTAATTATAACTTATTTTTATTAATTTCTGTATCGTAAATTATTACTTTTACAAGAAAATCAATTTTCATGATTATTTTTTTCCCAAACAAGTTCTCTTAAAAATTATATTTATTTTTTAAGTAATTAAAACTTGGGAATATTTTTTAATTCACATTGATAAAATTAGTTCCTATAAATATACTCTCCGCAATTAATCTTTCTATATGCCAAAAACATTTTCCTCTTGAAACTCTAAACTACGATTATTTTAATAATAAACTTTGCCTTTATTTTTCTCTTTTTCCCTTTTCAATTAAATAATAATTAGCATTTACAAATTTAATTCTGTAAATATATAGAAAGATTTCACAAGCAATATTATTTAATACTATGTTTTTGAACTATAAAATATTTATAAAGTGATCGTTCTTTGTTATTATACATTTTAAAAAAGTACTAAATGCCACCTTAATTACATACATAGAAATATCGAATAGAATGAATATTATTTTTACTAATAATTTTAAATGTTAAATATAATATGTAAAAATTCCCAAGCTTGAATGTCTTTGCAATAAAAGGAAATGCAATAAATTAAACTTAAAGTAAAGCCCCTCTTTTTTTCCATGAAATAAAAAGAGGCAAAGTTTGAAACAGTAACAGTAAATCCTTGTTTATTTATAGTTTTACCGCTTTCGTTGAGGTTTTTGATTGAATTTACCTTTGGTTATATTATAATCACTTTGAAAGCAAAACTGTCTTTTTCAAGACTACTTAATTTATTTATTGCTTACCTGCTTTTTAATTGGTTTCGAAAATGCCTCACATTAAAAGGAAATCTCATTCCCTTGCTATGAATAATAATACACCATATTACCTTGCTATATAAATTTTTTGTACATTTTTTTGGTCATTTTCAAAAATGTCGTTACTGCTTATGTTAATTATGCTTTGATTATTTCATCTGTATGTCTCAGATTAACACAAAACTTTTATAGAATTATGTTTGATTGATAATATATTATTTAAAATATTACGTATTTATATAAATTATTTCACAAAGAACATTTTTGTACATATGTTTTTTTTATGGAATGCATTGTCTAGAAAATTTACCTACTTCAAAATGGCTGAATTCATTTAAATTTTAAATTAATGGCCTTGAATTGTTAATGTATAGTATTGCTTATATGATAAACAGAATTGCAGATCATTTTATAAATATTTTTACTAAAAAATTTATTGAATTAAAAAATGATAATTTTATAATTTTTTCCTTATTTTTTTTGATAATTCCTATATATGATAGTGGTCATTAATAAATATGATAATAATATATATTAATAAAATTGGTAACTCACCATTTACAAATGCCATATAATTGTTCTGAAAAAAAATCTAACTTCATATGAGCTGTTTTTATAATAATTTTATTGTGTTGAAAACTTTAAAACTGTTTTTCTCAGTTTGCCTTTTTTCAAAATTTTGTCTGCTACGAATTGCTAAAAGTCAATCACATTTTATTGTAATTGCATGAATTTTTTTCTGCTCACTCTTAAATGTATGCTTAATAGAATTAGGGATCGATTTGTTAAAATTTTGATTAGATTTTTTTCTAAAAATGTTCAAAGTGAAAAAATCTGATATTTTCCAAAAAATTTCACAAAATATTGTAAAACATTTTTTTTCTCAAAAACTAATATATATATCAAAAAACGGATCCCTATTTTTGTTACCTGCATTGTGAGGTAACCCTGAAAAAAATTTGAGGAAAATATTTTGAAAATTGCAGAAGAAGAAAGATTTTTAAAAAATGCTCAATTTTTTTAAAAAAATTTAAATATTTAAATTTGTAACTTTTGAATTTGAAAAATATTTTAGAAATTGCGTTTTATACACGATTGACATCTATTTATCACAAAAGTTAATAATTTTATTTAAAACTGTGGAAAAATTTTTTTTTGGTACCGAGTCCCCTTAAAAAGTTTATTTGAATGTGTTACATATCATTGGGTATATAAATACATTAACTTTCATTTTGAACTTTGAAAATCACAATAAATCAGTCATTCTTCTAAGAATCTTTTTACACGTTTTTTATACGTAACTTCTAAAGAACATGCATAAAGCCTATGTGTAGTTTATTATGAGGTACAACGGATTTCTTTAAGAAAAGGTTTCTTAAGAAAAGGTAAAAGACCACTAACAATGAACTTTCGGTCACCGATATTCTAATTTTAGTTCAATCGAAGGGACTGACCATGTAACCTTCTCTTTCGTGACTATCAATATACGTGCAACTTTTCAATAGGTTTCAGCTGATAAGCTGATTTTTTAAAAATAATTCATAGATTCCTTTGCGGTGCGTCTTTACGACCGTACATCCCTTTTAGTGTTCCACTATTAAACAAGGCTTAGCGGATGGCACTAAAACTTGGTCCTCGAAATATCATCCAATCTACTGATCCTCGTTGTAAAGCCAAGCTCCAGAGACTTTTTAATGAATCAGAAAGTGATTTGAGTGATGAGGATAATTGTACAGAGGAGTTTTTGGAGGAAAGTTTTTATTCGGCTGATTCTGATATATCGGAGTACAATTATATATTGGAGTACAATTAATTTTTTTAATAATGTATTTTGAAACATTTATAAAATATATTAATATACCAAGAGAAATATCTTCAGAATTTATAAGCTGATTTTTATGCTAATACTTAACCTGTATGTTTAAAATGCCCTCGAAAACCAATGATGGCACTAAAAAAAGGGTCAATTTTACGCATTGTCAGTTTTTTAAGATATAATTGATGAATTTTCCTTTATATTGTTTCGTGTATACCTTTTCATATTGGGAAAATAAATATGATTTAAAAAATAAGTAATATACCTTTTCAAGAATATTATTTTTTGTAACATGTAAGTTGAGAAGCGAATATATACTCAATCACAATTACTTTTTTCAATAATAATATATTAAAAAAATTTCTAAAACGTATTTAGATATCAAGAAAAATATCTAAAAATATATTGCCGATTTTTATATTAATACTTTTATTAGAAAATTAAATGTGCGAGTAAAGAAATTCTGGTCTCGTAGTTAAAGTTAAAAGGGTTGAGAATATTAGATACGTTTTATTTGGCGTTATGCGGATAAACAAGAAAAGGATATAAGGAATATGAAAGAAAGAAATGATTACCCTTTAAGTATGCCTGGCATTTCAGCTGACCTGCAATAAAAAAATTCTTGTTTAAAGTAAGTAATTGATTGATCTTCAGCTTGTAAACTTACTTCAAATATTAAATTGATACCGTCAATGATAAATTGGTATAAATTAAGAGCATTAATTCAAATGTCAAATTGATACCGTCGAATTCATGCTCTTTATATCCTCTCATCAATTACTTGATTTTTCGTAAATGGGGTAATGCACGTTTGCGCACAGAAATGAATATACAATACGTGGCTGGTAAGAAATAAGTTTCCTACTACAGAGAGCGCTGGAACGCATTTTGTTGGTTCAAATGAGATAAAATTTGAACTACAACTAATTCGAATGATGCACTGGATATTTACTAAATAAAAATTTTCAGTTCCAAAATTCAGTAATCATTGGTACTATAACACAAACGGCCTTTATTTGAGTGTATTGAAAGTATAAAACATAATTTGAGTTACAGCTCAAGCCCATTATCATTATCCTTTGAATAAAAAGAAGAATTCCGTACCAGTATTAGTTACTTTCCTGCAAATATTGTCTACATTGTAAGATGAAAAATTACTGGTGAAATTTTTTTAAAACTAAAACCAGCAGAATTTAGTTACAGCTTTAAAAGAATTCCATCGTATGAAGCGGATACTAAAAGCTTCGATGGCCCTATGTTCCCTATGCAAGATGATACTGAAATTTGAAATAGCTGAGGAGCTTGGCATTCTTCCAGGTAGAGAACGGAAGTAAATCCCGTCTTCTAGCATCGGAAATGGGCTACCGTGGTCGTTGAAGCCGGTAGTCAATCACTACACGGTAGCGTGAGTGTACTAGTTGCTTCCCATGTACTGGATGTGTCATATTATATTTTATGAAAATTCTTAAGGTGGATTTTGAAATTTTATCCCAACAGAATAAAGCATGTGCAACTATTGAAGAACAGGACCTGAAAATTTTAAGAAACTTTTGCATTTCAGTTCCTTGCGCGAATTAAGTTTACGCCACTTGGCATTGGAAAATTCATTGGAGAAACGAAGATAACTTGTGCCTAAATGGGCAAATTAACACCTACAATCGCCTAATTTGAGTAGCAGAAAACCTTCACGATATTCAGAAACAAACTTTTGTATTCTGAAAAAATAGCAATATGGTATGGGTTTTGGTTATCTTTATCATCGAGACGTATTCTTTTGAAGAGTTAAAATGTAAATGGAATCCAAACCACAGGAAAACAGCACTGTGATAAGTTGAAGGATATTGTAATTCCATAACTTATCACAGTGACACAGTTGATGTCACTTGGCACTGGAGCATTCCATGGAGAGAAGAAGACAACTTGTGCCTAAATGGGCAGATAAACACCTGCAATTGCTGAATTTGAGTAGTTGAAAATCTTCACGCTATTCAGAAACAACTTTAGCAATCTGAAAAACTGGCAATATAGTGTGGTTTTTTGGTTACCTTAATCATTGAACTTATTCTTTTGTAGAGTTAACTAGAAATCAAATCCAAACATGTTCCATTAACGGACAACAACAATGTGATATGCTCAGGAATATTGTAGTATCACGACTTCAAAAGCTTGGATGTCTTCTGAGCAACATTCTCATTCAGAATGAACTTTCACAATTGATCGTTGTATCAGTTATTGAGATAGCATTGTATGGATACATGGAGGATCAGCCGATATTTTGAAAGATTATGGTTTGCTCGTTGTATACAGGTTACCTAGTATGAAAACCATACCTACTTTGAAAACCATACCTTGAAGTATGGTTTTCAAAGATTATGGTACAAAAGTCGCAGGCTCCTCACAACCTGCGACTTTTGGTTGTGAGGTCTCCAAAAGGACGTTATCTACCATCAAAGGTCGGCATCTGTGCCGGATCTGAAGGGCAACATTCGATACCATTCCGTCACACTTACTTATATCATCTTTGGTTTGAAAATTTGATTCCGTGATTAGAGAATATAATCGAACATAAATTGGTACATACTTAGTAGCTTTAATGTTACTTTTTGTATTATTTAATATTTACTAGGCGTATTAAATGTTGTTTGCACGTTATAGCGCCACACAGAAGTAATTTTTTTTATTATTTTCTATTTAATAAATGTCAAACGCTAGAATGATCTGTAATTTAAAAATTATCTTAATTCGATAATTAAAAAGCATTCTAGAGCCTTCTCACGTGGGAAACTTATTTCTTACTAAACCTGTAAAATACAAAAAAAATATGATTAATGACACATTTATGAAAGCAAATATGCAATATTGTTGTATACTTGTGTTTGAAAACTTGTAGTCATGTTATTGTGGTTATTTT
This sequence comes from Argiope argentata, assembly GCA_026289955.1. Classification (NCBI taxonomy): domain Eukaryota; kingdom Metazoa; phylum Arthropoda; class Arachnida; order Araneae; family Araneidae; genus Argiope; species Argiope argentata. Next base: position 1,160,332 of record JAOUZG010050968.1, read on the forward strand.
TTATATTAATATATTTTAATATACATAATTTACTTTTAAAGATACTTAAACATAAAATACAAGTTACCTAGGTTAAGCATTTTCAATACAAGGAATTCATGTTTTAATTCCTATTGAGACATATTTTAAAACCAAACTACAGTTTGTTACATCCTGTGCCTTGTCTATTCACATAAACATAATAAAACAGTAAAACATAATAAATATATTTGAAACAAAGTTTCAAATTATTACTCTGAAATACTATTCAATATTTTTAACAGTTAGTTAAAGTTTGTTTTGTTAAATGTTTAAAAATTATTTCAAGCAAAAATAATGAAAATTCTATAATTTTAAAGAACTATCCCAAAAATTAAGTCAGGAGGCCGAGTCAAAAAATTAGGGATAGCACATTTAAAATTTTGATTATATTTAATGATTCTAATATGGTTTGACCTTTCAAAACATGTTGAATATGTTCAGTATTATATCTAAAGCAAGATTGTTTGCCGAAAGTTCTTCTTCAAACTATAGAACATATTTAAGAATGAATTTTTAAAAGAACTTTCTAAGGACAGCGATGCAACATCTAAATTTCTATGAATGTATCTTACTCAAGAATTAATTATTATTAATTTTATTTCAATCCTTGTTATCTGTTGTTAGAGATGAGGAATATACATGAATTAATGAAAGAAATTTTATAGTTTAAATCTTGACAACAATTTTCTTGAAATCACAAACTTTAATCAACCTTTAAAACACCAAAATGAATGAAAACCAGAATAAAATATAAAAATACTTCTTTTCTCGTTGTTACTTCAAGTTCGTATCCATATTATTTCAGATATCATTTGAAATATTTTATATTTATATTTTGAGTGAATGTATTTTCAATTATACTATTGTAATATATTTTCTCCTAAAGTGCCATCTCTTGTTTAAACAATATTCAATTTTAATATTTTAGCACATTTAATTACCTAAACTAGTTACTCAAATAATATTACAAAAATGAAAAACTTTAGTTTTCTGTATGCTATATAAACCGTAATTAATCCGATTACATAAATTTAATCTTTTGTGAGACTGTCCTTCCCGAGCGTTCATAGTTAAATGTGATAAAAGATCTATTCTTATTATAAGTTAATTTTAGCAACTAGAATTAATTAGCTAGATCTGGTTTAGATTTAATTAGAAAGTATTGGGTTTCAGATAAAAAAAAGACGAGTTTTCTGAAATATCTTTTGTATTTTAAATTTCCATAAATGGTTTAAAAATACTACACGCGATTATATATAATAAAATTACACACCCAAAATATTAATAGATGTTAAATAATGTTAATAATAAAGTTAAATAATAAAGTAATGATGATGTAATTAGATCTAAGTATTCAAACTCCCTAAGTTTGATAAAATAATTAATTAGGAATTATTGCGATTAAGCGGAAATTAAATTAAGCTAAAAAATTAGAAAATGAATCGGTATGTTAAAAATTATCAATAGAAAATTCTGTTTAAAGTATGGAAAAAATATGTGACATAATTTCAAATTACAGTGAAATTATAAATTTGAATGATTTGATTACTTTAACAGAATTTATTTTCAAAGAGGGAGAATTGAGTTTAATTGGATAAGAAACATTCATAATTATTCTTGTTGGTTGTAATTTTATTAACATATTTTTATACGGTTTTTTTTGTTGCATTATTACCAAGAATTTAATTCTTAGTCAACAGAAACAGCGATATCCAGTAGCTATAACAACGATTTGTATTTTCCTCGATAAAACAATCTAATAATAATTTATTACGAAATTAACAAACATTTTTCTTAATTAAATGTTCTTTATTCTAAAGAATTAATTCTTCTTAAATATAACAATTTTTGATGCATTAAGCATTAATTTTGATGCATGCGTAATTCTGTACACTAGCTGCATGGATTATCGTTATTATTTTGAGCTAAATATCACTAATTAATGTTACTTTTATTTGTGAATTTATCTTTGTTCATAATGAAGATTAATGTATGTGTGTGTGTTGACTCTCAACAGGCCACAACTACGAAATTTGACACAAGTATAACTTGGAGATCGGAACATTCTTATTTTTAAAAATTCGCATTTAGAATATTAATTAATTAAAAAAATTTCGCTTTAACTTTCGAACATATTTCGGCATAAAGTTGATTTTTAGATAATTTAAAGGTAAATTAAATTTTTTTTATTAAAAGCACTGTTTTAACCCATGAATAAAGTTTTAATTTTAATAAATTTGGAAAATATTTTAATTATGTTTTCCAACAATTCATTTCATTTAAAAGAAAAAGAAAATGTATCCAGTACAATCACGATATGAATATGAGGGGGAAAATTAGCAATTATCAAAGAGTTGCCATCACGTTTACAAAAACTCAAAATGAAACATTAAGATAACTTATTCTAAGGGCAAATTAAACCCAAGGATTTATAATATTCACCACGCGTTTGTATTGAATGGAATAAATATGCTATAAAATATAAATACGAGAAAACATTTTCTGCGACGTTTTAAATTAATTACATAATTAAATCAATACAGTTTCATTTAAGGCATACATAGTTTAATATATATACAGCATATCCCCTCTACTGGGAACCCAACAGCTTATTTATAAACCTTAATTAACTGGCATTTATATCTAATAAATAACCTAAATGAAAGGATCATATTTTATGCTATACTTTTATCAATAAATGTTCTGGTGAATTACGATTTTTAAATTTTTATACAGATCCTCTGATCTGTGAATCATCCTTAATAAAATATTCATATTATTCTTCAAATAAATAAAAAATTAACTATTAGATAGCTTTAGAAGTTTTTAAATTTCTGGAATTTTTAAAAATTCAGAATAATTTCTTTACAAATCTTTGATTATATCTAATGGTCTAAAATTATATTTATTTTAAAATATAAACATAATTAACCAAATATATTTTATTTACTTCTAAAACATTAACAGTATTCACAAACTATGAGCTGTTTCGTAGAAGAAAACATTTACTTTGTAAAATCATAAACTTAATCATTATGGAGAAAAAAATGACATTATTATTATTCTTTCATTGTATTAAAAATAATTAGAACATTTTTTCACACATAGATATCTATGAAAAAACATTTTTCGGTATTCTAAAAATTGATTACTTATTTAAGCTTACATCCCATCTTGGAGTGCTAAGCCTTTTTCCATTACTACAATTAGTTCAACCTCTCCCTATATATCTTGTTCAAATTTTTAATCATTTATAAAATAGTTTATAACGATTGAATTATTTCATTTTATTCATCCAATCACGTTCAAATACATTCTTTTTAAACTTGCAATGGGTGATACTTGATATTAATACAGTTTTTTAAAATATTAATTCATTTTTAATACTTTAAAAAATTTATAGCAGTTTTTAATCAAAATTGAAATCAACAGGCAGTTACACAATCGGTCAAATGCAAGGTTTTCAGTACTTTTTACGTGAAGGTGAAGAATGCGAGTTCAATTCTTTCGAAAATCAATCATTTTTTGATAAATTATTTATATTAATTGCAATTATTTAATAAAAAGTAACTAAATTTTTTTCTTTCTTAATCTAAATAGAAATTGACCTAATTTTTTTATATTAATTGTTTCTCATATAGTATAAAAGGCTTACGTAATTTTATTTAAAAAACAGTCCCATGTTTCAATAACCAATGTCTTCTTAATCGATTTCCTTTTTAAACTTATGAATAAGCAATTACTCATCTACTAGGAATTTAGTTTAATCATATTAACGCCCAGCTTAAATGCAGCACTATGGTTATTTTGGGATTGACTTTAACCCTCTAAGGGTTATACACGTATTTCTACGTAGCCGCAAGACGTCACGGCAAGGGCGCTGCACGTATTTTAACGTAGGCTAAGAAACGACGCTCTTTCGCTGTGCACGGAAAATAACGTAGGAGGATGTCGGTTCTCCAAGTGTTGCCGACGCATTTTAACGTCTTTCTTTCCCCCAACAAGTTTGGACATCTTGATGGATCGGAGGGGAGTCAACACAATGGATGTTTTACGACCATTTAAGAATGTCAAAGGAACTGAGGGCTCGACGAGCCCTTTAGGGCAAAAGGGCGTTGTGAATGGTCACGGAGTAAGAGAGGAAAAAGATCCCGTTGAATAAAACAGGAACAAAATTTTTTCTCAAATTGTGTGTTCCATAAGCGTCTGTGCGTACTTAGATTTAATTTGTATTTAGTTTGAATAGTATTTCTTGGATAAAGCTTATTTGGACGAAATTTTGTTTTAAAGTTCCATTGAATTTTTATTCAGAATGCGGTTTTATGCTCTCTTGTGATTAAACATCGCACTGAAGCATTATAAACTCAGAAGGAATATATTTGAAAAATTGCTATCAATATATAATTAATAAATGAAATATATTTCGCATTTACAACTAAACTATTTTTTAAATGCAAATTTATGTTTTTTACTCGAATCTCTACCTCCAATTATTTTTCTTCGCTCAAAGTAAACAGATGCGATTGAATTTTGTGTTTTAAAGTAGCCTAAATTTTGAAAAATGTAATAAAGTATACTGTTAGATTGTTTCTCTTTTCAGATTTATATTGTGTAATAGCATGCAATTATGTGTTCGGTTTTTTATAATGCAAATACTTTTTAAAGTTGTATAATGAACGGAATGAAATAATCTCTTTCAAATTCATAAAAGAAACAATAAAAACATTTTTTAAAAATTATTTATATCTGGGAAGTTTAGTTATTAATGCTTAGATATTTATTAATATTAGTAACAATTAATATTTAACATTTAATACTTGGTTATTAGTATTTATACCTTGATGTAGATAAAAGAAATAGCAAAATAAATTAAATTAAATGTTTGAAAAATTTAACTGATAACATTTTAAAAGTTTTGACTCTGTAAACTATCTTAAAAATTTTTTTAAAAATAGTTTATCAAAGAAGATACTTTTTTTAGGTAAAACGGTAGATATATAAAATTTTAAAAAAACTCAAAAATTCTTCATTTATTTTACAGTTTTTAAGCAATTTTTTCTTTGTTATGCTAAAGAGACTTCTTCATTAGAGGCTAAAATCTGAATGGATAAATAACATAGCTTTTGAAAAATCTTGTGGAAAATGCAGCACGTCTTTCAATGACATGATTTTAAGAACATACTAATGGAAAATAATGCAAATAAAGGCTTCAATGTTGCGTGAACTATAAACTATTTATGAATATGGAAAAGTTTTAGAGTTCATAGCTATGGCTTGAAATCATAAACTGTTATTTACTAAGATCAAATAAATGAATTTACATCACTTTACTCAAATTTTGGCAGGTGTTTCTTATGGAAGAAAACTTCATAAACTGCATACTTTGGTGTGGAACGATATTAAAAGTTGTCGTGCCCAAACTTGAAAGCAATTTTTATCAAGATTTTATTATTATTATTATTATTATTAAAAGTAATCGAAGGATTTACAATCATGATAAAGATCAACCGTAGTATTAATCTTCATATTTTCTCATATACTTATGCAGTGTAGCGCTATCCGTATTTTTTAGCATATTTGAATAGAAACAATTACGAATTTTGAATCTTTTATATCGGAGTGAAAATTCGATATTTTTGCAGTAAAGATGTCAAAGCAACGTACCAAACTTCATTTATCTATTTTTTGTATTTTGAAATAATTGCTCAAACACTTACGGAAAGACTGACTCATGGATAATCAACATTTTGACACATTATATTTAAAAAATTTAATACAAATCTACATTTTGATAATTTTGTGCGACACGTATAATATATCAAGGTGTTTCCGTTTTGGAATATCATGTAAACGCATATACGATTTTTACATACAGATTCAGGCATAAAGATTTCCTATCAACTAGTTTCATCTAATATTTGACACAAGATTACATCTAAATTATTTACAATTAATTTAAGAAAATTGTAATATTTTTACTTACGAGAAAGAAAGAAATTAAAAATTTCACAAATTCTTTGACTGAAATGATTTCTAGTGATTGCTCCTTTTTAATTCCGGCTATTGAATTCAGAAAAGCTTAAAAACAGGATTAAAAAAGATTCAGGGACTTAAAGTGTTTAAAAAAAAGGGATTAAGCCATATCCAATATGCTACATTGAACTGAAATTTGAGAAACAAATGTTTATTTTTAAGTCAATTATAAAAATAATTACTTGTTTAGCAAATTTTCCAAATAATTTAGCGTTTCTAAAAAACTGAATTTGTTAATGTACGTTATCATGTTTAATATAAAATAGTTATACATTTTCAGTTCTTATCCTGCTTTCTAATGTTATTTTAAAAGTTAGTTATTTAATTAAAGGTAATGTTATTTTAAAAGTTAGTCATTTAGTCTCCATGCATGTTTCTTAAGCACAGTGTTTAATTTGGTACTAAGATGAATCAATTACTCAATCAAGTTAATTTTTTTTTCTTCCTTTGTCTCTTGGAGATCTATTTGATAAACTTTGAAAATTAAGTATCAAGCGTTGTGGATGGGTACGATTTGCTTTCTTTCAGCATTTTATTTATTTCAATTCCTGCTGTTAGCTCACACTCCCCCTATATATATCTTGTTCAAATTTTTCATCGTTAATAATATACTTTTTATTCATCCTATCAAGTACAAGTAACTTTTTTAAAACTTGTAGTGGATGACATTTGTGTTAATACAGTTTTTTTCAAATATTAATTAATTAATTTTTTATTAATTAATTAAAAACTAACTTTCTTGTCAAAAATTCGACTACATTTCTCCATCGCTAAATAAGTAACGAATTCAGTTTGTTTTTCCCCCACGCCAATGAGATTAGTTTTAACATGTTTTCAGCAAATTATTTTAAACGATTGTATTTATTTTCGTAATGTTTGATGCAGTTAAAATAAACATTGTAAATTAATCGGGTTTTTTTCGACCCGAAGTACTTTCGAATTAAAATAATTGAGAATAAATACATTAGAAATTTCTAATTTGTATTGCACTGCCCAACTGGTGTAGTAAAATCACGCATTTTGAGAAGTCACAATAGGTTTTGAATAATCAATTGCAGTTGAAAATTCACTGCTAGTAGAAATTTTTGATCGATTATTTATAGTAATTGTAATTATCAGGTCGGGATAACCAGGTTGGTAGGCGTTAGTTTCGCATTCCTTGAGCTGCAAGTTCGAACCCGCCAACCGAAGACTTTCCGTATGTGTTTGTGGTGAAAGTTACATTTGTCGTGGCCACAAGTCCTCCATGTCGAGAGTGGTGTTACAGTGCGTACTGGAGCAGAGGTGATCGTTCTCTGTTCTAGATCTAAATTACGATCCATGGATGAATGAATGCAGTCCGTCCCATAAAAAGTTTTTTTTGACGTGTGTGAGCTAGAAGTCAGACTTCTGGACTCGGGTGCTCAACAGTTCATACTCTCAAAAGTTATCGCATCCCTCCTTCCGTTGTAAAGCGGAACACGAAAATAACAACAATTGTAATAATTTAATAAAAAGTAACTAAAATCGAATTTTAATCTCAAGGAGACACCAGGACGGGATAGCCTGGTTGGTTGGACGCTGGATTCATATCTTTTCGGCTGCGAGTTCGAACCCGCCAGTTGAAAATTGCCATTTGTGGTTGTGAGGCCGCCATCAACTTCATAAATTAGAAAGGGGAAAAAAGGAAACGAATAAACTGTAACAAACAAAATATAATAGTCCAACACCATATGTAGACAGGAAAATTGCCATTATTATAATCATTTAATAAAAAGTAACTAAAATAAAAAAAATATCCTTTGCTGACCTAAGAACGAATTAATAAAAAAAATTGTTTTTTATATTACTTGTTTATAATCTTCTTTCTCTGAGTCTGAGAAACATGAATACCGAATATCTGCAACATGCGAATGACTGCATAAAAAATTTGGAGACAAAACTTTACGAAAACTAGTTCTATAATACGTGAAGTTAATAATTTACTGAAAGGAATATGAATTATGAAGCTTAACATAGTTAAATGAATATTATAATAAGGCATAACTATAGTTCATAAAATTTTAATTAATCTGATTTAGGTTTTAAAATTATTCTGGTAAGTAATTTGTAAAAAAAATCCAGTTCTTTCTGTTATATATATAATAAATTGACAATAGAAAGAGTCGGGAATTTATACTTGAGGTGGATTTCGTTTAATGATTTCTCTATGAGTCTATACTGCGGTCATTAGGTTATACCTAGAAATCTTTTGTTCGGCATTTTTTTGACTTCTGCTTTCTATATATATACTTCCACAACGTTATTAAGATTATTGAATTTGTGCATTTTAGTAATTGCATTTGTTGTTATTGTTGACTGGCGACGTATTTCCTTTTAAAATGTTTTCGTTCTATTACTTATTTTGGATTTTGCTGTTGAATTTTATATACCTTTATCCTTATTGTGAATAGATAAAAATAAGGCAACAATAGGCTCCGCTCCTAAAATATTTAAAAAAGTATTACTACTTCTTTTATCAATACGGTTGTTATATAATTACATAAATTTGATTAATAAAAAGTGTAATGCGTTTTCCTATATTAAATCTGACATCCTACACAATTGTGCAAAAGATTTCAACTCATTGTTATAACAGAGCATATTTCTTTCATGACCGAAAGTAATTGCTTATACCGGTTATTGCTTCTAAATAAGGAATCACTTACCTCTTATACCAGTTTTCGAGAGTTTTTCAAACTATGCTGGAAAATATTTGTAAAATTTATACATCACAACGTCACTGAAACAGCATTACCACTATCTCTTCATTAAATTCCTTTACTTATATAGATTGGTAATTTTATCATGTCTATGGAGATAATCCACAAAAGTAACCTTTTCTTGTAAGCAAATTTCAAATACGGTTCTAAAACATTAAATGTTCTTAATTAATTTGTGGAACCGTTGGGGATTCCTACCAAAATAAGATAATTATTCCTTTATTGAATCCATCGGCATGAATAATTATTAAAAAAAATTTCAATGATTGTTATCTCCACTACTAGCTGCATTAATAAGAGAAAGAAAAGGGTCTGTTGCAAAGTTACATAAGTGAAAATATGTTTTACAAGTTTAATTTCACATATGTATGACATCAATTACTTTTCAAGGTCGATTTCATAAAAAGATGTAAAATACAAAGATGTAATGTAAAGTACAACTGAAACTTTTTTGAATTACCTTGCTTGATAAAACTAGCAAATACAGCAATAAATCATTAGAGTTTTCTTTTACAGAATGGACGAAAATTAGAAAATTATTTTATGTCCATTGTATTTTTTAAGAATACTAAACATTATAAACGCACCGAAATTAATGAGGAATAAAATATATTGCAGTATAATAGTTAAAAGGAATCGTTTGTTTGTTCAAGCTGCCTTTTATTATTTTTGAAGGTAGCAATATCATTGAATGTGTACACAAAATAATGGGAAAAAATAAAGGAAAAATCGCAAAAATTATCGATAATTTTTATAAATATCACAAACACTTTAAAATCACTAGAATATTCTATAATGTGAAAAATAAATTTTTAATAAGGACATTTAATCTTTATTTACTTTGGTATATTTCACGATGTTTGAACTTTAAAATTTACTTATTTTGAAACATTTCAAGAGTGATGTCATAATTTTTTTAAATAAAAAAGCAATGCTTACAAACAATATTGAGTTTTGATAAAATTGCTAAGGGGTATTTAAGAACCCGGATCATAAATACATTAGTAGCTAATTAGATTTTTAGAATTATGCATTTTTTCAGATATCTAATCAATTTGTTGATTTGTATCTCTTATTATAATATAATATGATGCCCGTTCTTCTAAAAAATAATTTATGTTATATATTGTTATTTACATGTATCTGATTAACTGACCTATCCATGTTTAGTTCTAATTCTAGACAAATGCTACTATATTGCAACTATTGATTGCTCGGTACAAAAAATTTTATTTGGAAAAATAATAAAAGAATATGAATACAATTATAATCCTTCATTAATTGCTAATTTTGAAAATATATGTATAATAAGACCGAATGTATGATGAAAGTTTCTGTATTTAATATATCCAGCAAAAATTAAGTGAAAATCTATCTGTTTATATTTTCTCTGTGTAACAGTTTAGAAAGTGCTATCAGCAATCGGGGTTAAAAAGCAACCTATGCACTATTCCTAGACACCCTCTAACGTTTGTAGCCGTACAAAATAAACGAAAGCAATAAAATTTGGCATGAATACGTGGTTATTTGCTGATACTCGAGGCTAGCTGACCTCCCATGAAGAACGGGAGGGGAAAGAAAGAAACTCTTGCACGCTTGCTGTGCATCTCTTCTGCAAAACTGACACGCTTCCACGACAGAAAACTAGTCCTGTTTCCTTCACTTTACAGAAATTTCACTCGTAAAATGGAAACGCTCAGAGGGTTAAATTTTGAGCCATGGCCAGATGACGAGGATAACACCTGAGCTAGCACTTCCTTTCCAAAGTTCCAATTCACACCACACCAATGGTAGGACGCTTGGCCTCGACGAACGTAAAATGCCCTATACCCGCTTACACGGCGATTTTTTGGAGGAATAGTCTCTCAAACCTTACAACCAGGCCACTACAGATCCTAATATTCCAGAAAGTCTCTATAATGGTTGGAAGAGCTATTAAAACTTTCAGAACTGCGAAGAAAAATTTCTGTTAACATTTAAAGTTATTTGTTTCAGTTCAATTAAATATTATTTTAATTTATAATTTGAAGCATCAGAATAATGCTTATTTTTATTTGAATCATCGAAGGGTTTCTTATTTCCAAAGGAAATGACATAAATTCGGAGCAACAAGAACAATATTTCAGCGCAAAAACACTAATTTTACAGTTATTGATAAAAGAATTATCATTTATCACAAGAATAATTTTTTTTAAATATAATCTACAATTTAGTTTCTGAACTGCATAGCTCCACTTTCAGAGGGTGCTTCTACCTTCATAAATGGTTCGATATGGTAAAATTTCTTCTTTGTTTTTCGATGACGGATAAATGGCAGTCCAGTGACAAATTACTCTCGTGATATATAGAAGGTTCCGGATTAGTTTCAGATTAATTGATTTCCCTTTTTCATATTTATCGGCTACTTTCACTAAATTGTATTCGGATTCTGAGAGCAATTGATTTACATTAAGTATGGAAAAAATATATTTGGTTAGATTTATGATAATTATTAAAGTCGTAAGGTGGCATTATTATTAACTCGCATTCAAAACATGCTTACACACTACACGTTAACTTATCATGTCTTTTATTTTCTTGAATTAGTAGTTACAATCTGTTCATAGTCATTATTATCGTCAAAGTTATAGTTAAATTTTGAATGTTTATAATACTAGGTATTCATATAATCTATTCATAACTGTAAAAAAGGATGTATATCCGCTCTTTATGTTCATAACTATTCATCTGGAAGTTATTAGTTTTGGAAAGCTTCTTCATGAAAAATTTGGACATTTACCGAAAGGAATTTTTATTTTTAAAATTTGCTACCAAAATTAATAAGTTCTTACTGATTATTAAAATTATTCAACAAAATTGCATTGTAGAATGGATTTGGGAAAAAAAAAACGCGTTTAAGGTATCCGAATAGGTTGGAAAGATGATTTTTTCCGAAAAAAAAGTAATTTTTTATGACTTGAAAATAAGGTATAAACTTCGCAGATTCTAAAACATATTTTGTTTTTAATATATGTAATTAGATAGAAGACACTATAGATACAGTAGTTTCAGTAATATACAACAAATAAAAATGAAATCAGAAACTTTGGTAAATTTAACCAAAAATAAGGGATTTATTATTTTTACCGTAAAATTCTTTAGATATTTTATATGTTTATATTAACTATTTACGTACTCAGCCATAGTATGCTTATTTATGACAATTTTTTTTAAAAAGCACGAAAATTATATTTGTTGTCAGCGCATTTGGATGAACTGATTTACAAGTTCAATAATTAAACGCATTTTCTGAAGAATTAATATTTCATTCTGGTTAATTCACAGAAAACACGATACCTCAAAATCAATTCAATAAAATTTTATGAAATAGTAATTCAGTATGTATCGATCTAAATGCTTTGAGGAAGAAGATTTCCGTGGATTTTAAGTCATGTTTTACAGACACTTAAACTCCACTACGTGACCACATTTTGACAAAATAATCATTAATGGTAAATTCAAATGCTCATATCATTTTTACTTATTAATATAATTCTTATCTAGTCGACTGTGACATTTTAGGTAGTTTGGGCTTTATATAAGTGAAATAAAAATTTCATTATTTATTTCATTTATTTTCATTTTTTTAACTTTAAAATTTTTTTACTAGCGTTGAAAATTTTGCAAAATTTTCATTGAATAATCGGTTTTATCAAAAACCTAAAAACAATGAATGTATTTTTTCTTCTAATAGTGTCTTTTCAAAAAGGTTTAATTATTTGGTGCAATAAAAATGTTTATGTACGATTTTTAAAAATTGACCTCCGAGCCTAGTCGATTACCTTAGTGTATTGATAATTTTTATGAAGAAATCTCCGATATTTAAAAACAGCTTGTTAAATTCTCAAAGATGTTCTGTAAACATAAAGGAGAAAAATGTCCTCAATTTGAAGGATACATTAAAAAAATGTTAACACAGGGAAAAAGTGATATAAAGTTACAAAATTGAAATTTGGTTGCAACTTTTATTTTATGGATGAAAAGCATATTTACTATATTATATACTATATGTAGTTACTCTTTTCATTAGTTTCGCCGTATGTTAAGCACTGCACACTAAGTGATCGATTATGACTTAAGCAAACATAAACTATTTTTAATGTGAATGGATTTCTTTTACGAATGAGAATGTTTTGGATGATTGGTTAATAATTTTTATGTGATATTGAGTAAAGATTATTCGGATATATTATTTAAAAAATTTCTCTTTCTTTCAGGTGCTTTTGGAAACTGGGAAGAGTGGTGGACGTACGATGGCATATCAGGTTAGTGTTTTGATTATTTAAATTAGTAAAATCTACGACTAATCTATTTACATAATAATAATAAGCATAATTATCCAATATATGTAGCTATATGCTAAATCTAATAAAATGTAAGAACTGAAAATATTTTTTAGCTTTGTGTTTTGTAGAATAGAAGTATTTAATACGAAACTAGTAGAAATACTTGATAAGAAAAGATGCTTTATCAAAAGGGTTTGTCAAATTGTTGTAGAGAAATTAAGAATGAACTTGAGCCACTAGTATTTTGTAAAGGTAAAGAAAAATAAGAGGTTTGAAGATATTTTAAAATATATAATAGAAATTTTGTTTAGTTTATGATGACATGAAAATTATCTCTAAATTAATTCACCTTATTGAGACGGAAAGAAAGATCATCAGGTTCTGCAGATGCAATTTTCATTCGCAATTAGGAGTATATAGCTTGCTAATGGGTGATATAATGGTTAATGGTTGTTTGGTGACAAAAGATAATTGTATGATTCAATATCTTTAAATATTTCCTATTTTGAACCAATAAATATTTATCGACATATTCAGAGAAACTAAATGAAAGATAATTTGGTTAATAACTGTCCAATAGAGCATCTTTTGAAAATATTCATATTTGTGGAGTGAGAAATGATGAAAATAAAACCCCTTAAAATCAGAAGATTTCGTGAGTCATTCACTTTGAAAGAACACTTAAATTTGAAAATTTTTAAGAATAAAATAGACATAATGAGTTGGAAATTATGCATTTGCTCACTCTTTCTCTTTCTTTTAATGAGTAAAAAATAATATTGATTACAAGTATATTTAACTGAGATTCAGAATTCAATGTGAAATTTAAAAAAAATCCTCGAAAAATTAATTAATCTTTCAAAATTAGCTAATTAAGTAATTAAAGTACATTAAAGAATTAAAAATTAATAAAAATAAAAATATTTAAATGAAAAAAAATTAAAAATTGATTAAATTAAAAAATATTTAAAATGAAAAAAAATTAAAAATTAATTTAATTAAAAAAATATTTAAAATGAAAAAAAGTTAAAAATTGATTAAATTAAAAAATATTTAAAATGAAAAAAATTAAAAATTGATTAAATTAAAAAATGAAAAAAATTAAATTAAAGGAAAATTAATTCAATTAAATTAAAAATGCATTTTTTCTAAAACTCTAATAACATATTTTTGGGAGTTAAAAAAAACTGACAAATCTATGACTTGTGAGAAAACTGATTGTTAGATAAAAAAAAATATCCCAGCAATGAATTTATCAGTAGTTAACAATAGAATGTGAGTAAAATTTGTCTATTAAATGTTCCGAGTAAAAGTGGTCGAAGCAAGTACTTCTGGAAATAAAACGGAAAATCTAATAAATGCTTTTTCTAATTCAAATAATTCAATAATTGATCTCATAATTACTACTGAATTTTGGTTTCATGACTTTAGTATATTATTTACTGAGAAAAATATTAAATTAACACAATTTTGGACTTTAACCCATCTAGAAATAGTTAGAGAAAGAAGAAGGAACAAACAAATGAATTTGAAATAAATATTTAAAAATAACAGATAATATTAAGTAAAACAGATATATTTAAAAATATTAAATATTTATGACAGATAATCCCAGAAGCATAGGTATTTAAATGAAATGCAAAATTCCAGTGGCATTTTTGTGTAAGCAAATTACTCGATTTTCCGTTATTGTGATTTGATTCAAAAATATTTTCGAACGAATATTTTCGAAATACTCATGATACATTTAATATAAGATTTTTGTAATAAATCTTTTTTTTCTTGACACATTTTTTACGCCAAAAAAAGCATTTAAGACTTTATGTTTAAAAGAAACAGTTAAGAGAACATGCAAAAAGTTTTGTTACGTATTCGAATTTTTACTTTCAATTTCTGAAATGTAAATCCACAGAATAATCATCGATCAGACGAATCGAAACAGATTGATCAGATATTCCAGTCCAAGAGTAAAATTCACAGAATTGTAAAAATCAAAGAGTGATTATTTCTTGCCCAAATTTCGATATCAAAAAATGGTTTAAATCTTTCGATTTCCGAGTCCCAAAGAACTCTGTCAGAATTACTGCTTTCTGTTCCTCGATATTTTTTTTTCATCGATGGATTTTTCAGGAGAAAAAATCGTGAAAAGAGAGATGAAACTCAAGTTCATTTTGTTGCTTCGACGAAATTCCTACGTTTTTATTAAAAGTTTATCATTTTTATGACGCGTCACATTTCGACGGTTGCCTCTGGTTACTTTCAAATATCCAAAAAGAGGGGGGGGGAGGAAAAGTCAAATTCGATAAATTTCATTTTAATGTCCTACTTTCTCACGGTACATTGCCCAACTTTCCCATTCGTCTCCTGATTTATTTTTATCGATTTCCATGTAAAAATAAAAGTATCAAACTAAGGATAAAAATGAAATAGGAAAAAAAAGGAAGGGGGGAGGACAGTTTCATGTGTAGATTCCAGAGTCGTTTGGCACTATCTGACTTTTTCGAAACTTCTGACGCAACTCATCGGTAGGCGCAGATATGTTGATTTTTTATGGTTCTTCGGTATTTATCGATGGCCTTTTCATGGTTTCGTTACGACATTTGCTTGACCGCCTCAGTTAATTTTCTTCACTAACTCTTACAAACTTCAAGTTTCAAAGAATTTTCTATACATAAAGGGCTTCTTTTGTTTCATTTTTCTGTTAAAATAGATGGAGAAATAATTTAGATAAAGCCGTGTTATTCCAGAAAAACGTTTTTTAAATATTTTATTTGATGTTGGAAAGTTCTATAGATATTTCTATGCGAAAAACAAGTATGTGTGAAAAGTATGGCTTCAATCTTCCAACGAATTTCAAGTATTGAACTTTTGTGTCTCGCTTTGTGATCGCTTGATGATCATATTTGTAAGCCAATATGCCCTCAAGAATTGAAAAAATTTCTGAATAAGTTGTAAAATATCAGCATTTATTTGATTCTTGAAGGAATTTAAAGAAAACTTTCTATTATTATCACGTAAGTAATATATTTTTAAAGCATTCTATTTTTTTTTAAATGAAAAACTCATCGAAGAAATAGATGCTGATATAAATACGTATTCAAGACACATATAATTTAGTCTTGGTAAAAGAAAGTGCTACTATAGCTAACACAATAATTATTTTTCAATTCTTACCATTAGTTCCCAATCTCCCTATATATATTTACATATCTTTTTCAAATTTTCAGTCTTTAATAAAATACATTTTATTCATCCACTTGAGTTCAAATACATTTTTTAAAAATTTGTAGTGGAAGACACTTGATTTTAATAGTTTTTTTGAAATAAATTCTTAATACTTTAAATGGTGTTATAGAGATTTGTAAGGAAAATTGAAATCAACAGGCTCAATAGGTAAAAGGCGAGGATTTCAGCATTTTTTTTTTGCACGTGAAGGTGAAGAATGCGAGTTAAATTCCTACGAAAATCAATAATTTTTTGATAAATTATTTCTATTAATTGTAATTGTTTAGTAAAAAAGAAAACGAAAATATTTTTTTAATCTAAGAAGGAATTAATTAAATTTTTTATATTACTTGCTTAAATATATTTTTAATAATTTGTTACTTATTCACATCTTATTACTCTGAATCTTCCTGTTATCATTAAAAATTTTAAAATCTACTAATTTCATTGAATTTATTCTAGGAGAAAATTGGAAAGTTTTATATTTATTTTTTATAACTGCTATTACTAATCGATTTTGAAATAAAATATTCTAGAAAGTAATGAGTGTGTAATGATCCATTAAATACCAGTACAATTCTGTGTACAGAGTTCTGTGCACATAATTGAAATCTGTAACGTAAATTTAATTTATTACATTTAATATTCTTATTCGATTTCATGAAAACAGAAAGGCATCATATGATGAAAAGTTAAAAATTGAAGCCACTATGAAAATCGATATTTTCGTCATTTGTAGAATTCCATCATTTACATTATCATCTATCTCAATTTTATAAAAAGAAAAAAAAATGCCTAAAACAGTAAAAAATGTGACATAACCTTCCCCACATCTAATGCAAAAATGAGGTAATGCATCGATTTCGAATGCGAAAAAATATTCTATTGTAATTATTATTAGTTGCAAGAAATTTTGTTGTTTTTTTATGTAGCTGAAATATCAACGAATCTTTATTTTTATGTATACTAAATTATTTCCCTTCTTAGGCAGAACAAACTGTTGGGATTATAATAAATTCATGAAAAAATTTACTTAATTTTGATTGTAATTTTTTCACCACATTCTATAAAAATGTAACATTTCCTTTTTAACCTAATAATACTATTTTTCTGATTAAAACAAACACTGATCAGAAGCATTCCCTTTACAAAAAGTGCGATAATAATCCGGATGTATTTATTCTTGTATTCACTTACTTTTCTTACTGAGAACATTGAAGAAAGAAATTCATATAACTTAATTTTTAAGCTAAGACATTTCTCTTCTAAATGCACTCTAAATGTATTAAGTGTTTATGTTAAAATATTTATAGAATTATTTGGGGCTATAAATATACTTAGTAGCTTAGTACTAAATAATCTTCTCATTATACCTGTATTACAATAACATTACAACCTTCGGGAATTTCTTCAACTAACATGTTCACATCCATGTTAAAATTGAAAATTCTTACCCTATCAACTGCTGCTAAACTCGCTGTTTATTATAGTTTACAAACGAACATTCATTCCTAGTGTTGCAGATAGTGCAAACAGCTCTTCTACTTCACCTGCTTGTGTTTCTATCAATTTCACTCTTTCATTCCAACTTCATTCGCCCTGTTCAGTTTTTACTGCAGAAATCATTGCCATCTTTCATTCATCTCAAATGTTTGGAGATTTTCTTAACAATTATGCCCTTTATTCATAGCCTTTAAGTTTCCTAGAGTTTTAGACCTTTCTACATCCTTTTAGCCACTCATTGACGTTTAATAGCCTTGAATTCCAGGACCGTCTTACATATGAGAGATGTATATTCTTTTACGGATTTTGTTTCATTCTGGGGTAAATGGCAAGGAACTCACCGACAATTTGGCGAGATCTTCGATTTATAGCTAAACTTTCTTGTTCCTGCCAATGATACAAAAAATGGTATTTCCTTATTTCCATCTTATTTCCTTTTTTAAAAAATAGGATTTCACTGTTTTATCTAATTTTTTGAAATACACATATTGAAAGTCGCCTTTTACAGATAATATTTTTATCACTTGCTATATAAGTTAAAAAATCATGACACACTATAGAATTTTTTTTACAAGTGTGTGAATCATGATTTTATAATCCATGACATTTGTTTAATGTTGTCTAATCAAGAATGGGTTTTGCTTCTGTAAACTTCACCTAATTAAATTAAAATCTAAATCCTTGGTTAAGAGATAAAGCTGCCAATTTAGAAACTAAAAATGTACTTAAAATGTTTTGAGCTAGTAAATTTATGAAAATTTCCATGCGTGGGGTATTGAAGAATTTTTATAAATTTTATAACAGACATTAAATCATCTGAGCGTATAAGGAAAGTAAATAAGATAAAATATTTATTCTGAGTTTTTAAAAAAATTAGGTAAAATATATCAAATTAATAGTTAATATTCACAGTGATTTGTCCTGATTTCGCGAGGTTGCGGTAGCCTAGTGTGGAGATCTCAGCTTTTGAGCCGTAGAGTTGCAGGTTCGAGCCCAGATTCCGCCGAAGAACCATCGTGTAAGTGGGTATGATGTACGTTAAATCCGTCAGTGCAAACGTCTTACGCTGGAGTGGTTTTGAAAGGGGGGATTCCAGCTCAGGTGTCATCCTCGTCAACTGACCACGGCTCAAAAATACGAGGTTCGTTTCAAAATAGCCCTAATGTTGCTTTGCAACGGGGTGCTAATATAACTAAACTAAACGTGCCCGTTTAAATATGGAACAATGCATGTATAATTTCATTTGTGAATTGTCTTTCACCTAATTCTTCAATGCAGTTTAAATGTTCAGAAGATGCCGCAGGCACATCAAAATAAGTTTTACTAACTCGAGTATTTTTCTCGTATCAGTTGAATTTAGTTCAAGACCTAATTGCCAATAAAGTTATGTCCAATTTCTGAGCTATATGAAATGTATATGTAATTATGATTCTTGACGTGAAATAGAATATATTTTATTTGAAAATTCTCTATTTATTGCAGCTCTTTCATTCTTAAAAACTTTAAAAAATTCAAATATTGATTCCTAATTAATTATAATCCTGTAAATATTTAAAGAACTCTTAATTAGAAACTTTTAAAAATGGTCAACTTTTATTCGTATATTGCTGGATAAAAATGCTTTTATCATGTTTTTATATGAATTTTTTCTACAATTAAGATATGTTTCTTTTGATGGAAATTGCTTACCTTAAGATAATATCAGTTTTTAAGACAGATGGGCATATAATAAATGATATATGAATCTAAGAAGTATTTTAAATTTGTGCATTAACCTCCCCCCCTTCTTTTCCAGATATTAGTAATACATTTTTATAATGAAAATTCAGAACTTTGTAAATGAAACATGAGCTGAATATGGAAATAACAAATAATTTAAATTAAAAAAAACCGAATAGATGATAGTCTGAAGTTTATCAGTTAGAAATTAGATGCAAATGTAAAAAAAGTACTTTCAAGTCTTTTTTAGAGAAAAATTTCGACAAAATACCTTGCATTTTTTTATTACAGACATACATTCGTAATGGAATTATAGTCTTTACGATTGCTTCACATAATTTTTGTACACGGAAACAGTACTCCATGTAAAGAATTACTGAATCATCAAATATTTGACGTTGAGCAGATCAAAAAGATGCTAACGTTTAAAATATTAGTAGGATCGTTTTATTAATGTCAAACGTTGTTGTAAAGCGAAAAATAACTAATTTTGCAATGAAAATGATCTTTATGCAATAAAAAGAAGGGAATGTCGGTCCTGTGTCCTATAAAATTTAATATACCAAGCGACTTTCTTGGAGTTTTTCGCTATTTGATGCGCAAGAAAAGAATGCATAAGACTCTTGAAATAGCTACCATCCTATTTTAGACGAATTATTGATGTAATCAAAATCAATAACAGATGTTTTTGATCAGGCCTTATGCTCATGGAACCCAGAATGCCTTCTACCGGAAAAATGTGAACTCTGGTAGTGGCGATTAAATAAATTTATTTTTCAAATTTGAAAAATAATAATTATTATCTATGAACTATCTGCATATGCTATGAATTATATACATACTAACTTGATAACTGTATATGCTAAGTTGAAAGAGCTTATTCTTTTAAATTATTTAAAGAAAGTTGCTAATATTTAGCCAGTTATTTAAAAATTTATAAAATATTCATTTTCTAAGAAAAGAAAATTGTGGTTTGCAAATTCTCTTCTTTATTCAAAAATTGTATCCGATGAATATTAATAGATATGTATTAACATTAACAACACATTTAAGCAGTTAATCAGATTTCGAACTAATGAAAAGTACTCGACAAAAAGAGGAAAAATTATTCCTATTTATTACTCATTTGAGATATTTATTTAAAACAGAAAATGGATTGCCATCAAAGGAACATTTTTTTTTTCGGAAAAGGTTTAAATGTATTTCAAAGTAATAACACTTTGTTATTTTTGTGGAATATTCAGCTACCCATGATATGCTTTAGCAGATATTCACGAAATATTCCCCCATTTAAAATTAATCGGTTAAAAGCTACTCAATGAAAAATTTATCTACTTCCTGACTAATTTCTAAAAGCAGGAAATCAAATTATGTTCATTTTTTTCTTCAAATGACGCGCCAATTTAATTTTGCTATCTACCGCATCTTTCACAGAAACAAAAAGGACGTGATGCGATGTTGCAACCGAAAAAAACGTACATTTAGATATTGCTTAACGTCTACTATGTCATTACACACCACGGGAGTTTAATTTTATTAACATTTTAAGTACACGATTTAAAGTAACATTTTTTGGGACGAATCAAGGACTAATTTTATGTCCCGTTGTATAAAAATTTAAATCTTTGTCAGAAATAGCCCAATATAGACATGAACTTAAAAAAATTTCATATTACAAATAATTAAATATCAAAATATTTAATAAATTTTATATTTAAATTATTTTAATTTTTGTATGAATAATATCAATGCAACGGTACTTTCTGGAGCTCAACAAATCTTCCTGGATGGATATTACACATTTTTTTCTTGAACAAAATTCCTAGAAATATTCCTTCAGAGCCCAATATCGGCATGAACTTATAAATTTTCATATTTGAAATAATTAAGTGTCACAATGTGTAATAAATTTTAGGTTTTAATCCTTTTAATTTTTGTATGTATATTAATAACTCATCGGTGCTTTCAGGAACTGAACAAATCCTACTCATGGATATTACATACTTTTTTTCCCGACAAAATGCATGAAACTCCAATACTCCTTCAGAGATTTTTCTTTTAATTTTAAATTCATATTGTTTTGAAATTATGAAGATCTTTATTCCGCTTTTACGTATTTAAGATATTAATTGATAAAAGCGAGAAAAACAATGGAAGACAAAATAACTAAGTAGAAGAAGCAATAGCCATCTAACTTATTGTTTCTCGAATTAATACGTTTACAAACATACAAGTAGGAAGATGAGTCTTCAGAAGCATTTATTACATCATAGGATATTTATTTGTAATTTTGTTACTTTTATCAGCTTAACCCTTAAATACTTAAAAATTTTATAAAGATCTTCAAAATTGCGATAAAAATATAGATTTAAAGTTAAAAGAAAATTTCCTGAAAGAAAAAGTGGAGTTTTATGCATTTTGTCCGAGAAAAAAAACATGTAGTATCCATCAAGGATGATTTGTTGAGATACAGAGCCATAAACCATAAAAATTCATAAGCCAAATTTTAGAAACCAAGTTACGTTTTTGATTCATCATGTACTTAGAGATAGAAAAACTTACCATACTCAGATTTCTACCGAAATTTCACTCTATCTTTTTATTCTGTCGTAAAGTTCCAATGTTAGAATTCATTCGTACAGCTTTGTTGCATTTTGAGTTGTGCTAACAGAGTGACAAACATTATTCCAAGAATGTTTTATTTTCGGACTCAGGGTGGTATAAAAAGCAGACGATCTTCAAAACCCCATGTTTATATTCCTTGAATATTAAAATGATTTTTCAAAAGCGTAAAAAATAATAAAAAGAATTTTCACTTTGAATTACACAGTAGTCCAATTTCCTATTACAATATTTTTCATAGTTAAACTATTTTTGCTTTATTTTCTACTGTCTCCTCTATAATAAAAATATTGTGAAATTAAACATTACTTTTTTTCCCAAATTTTATTAAAATTGTGTTTATGAAAGACTATGACAAGCTTATTTAACCCTTTCTCTGCTATGATTTAAGCCTGTGATTTAGAATTAATTCCTTTTCTATTCCCTTCTTTACTATATCTTAACCCCAGCAAAGAATATGTGATATAATAGGATTGAACTAATTAAATATTTATTGTGAATGATATTTGAATCACGCGGTAGCCAACATTATATTAATTTTTGATATTCAACACGATAAATATTCATGTCGTATTATTCAAATTTAATTCTTTCTTGCCATTTGGTTTATAAAATTATTGGTCTAAGATAATATTAAACCGCAATTAATCCTTATTTGTTTACTTTTGTTTTAATAAAATTTTTACCAAGTCCGAAACACTCACTTTTATTTTGACATTTCTTTCTAAGCCTTAATTATTTAATAATTCCGTCAAGAGGCGATTCCTTCAAATTATATTAAGTGAAATTAATGAATTTCTATTAATATGGGTTCGAGCAATTTACATTACTTAGTTCAAAACGACATCCTTAATGTTAGGCTGTTGGTCACTCGGGACGATTCAATTACCTTTACTATGTGTCAACACATTTAAGGATGGCGTGTTTAGTTTCTCAAAATAATAGCTTAGTTAATATTAATAGGCTATTATAAACGTCAGATGTAACATTTGGGAACGTATTACGTTATTGTTAAATTTAAAATATTCTTTTCTAGAGCAATGGTATCAAAATAAAGTCAAGCAAATTAATTTTGCTACAATATGTACCTTCCTACTATAATACAAGAGGATTAACTCGCGTCAATGAATTGATCTTTTACGTGTAATATTCAGTTGCAATTGAAATAAGAACAAAATGTAATAATTTTAAGTATTAGAATTAAAACCCGTTTTCTATTATATATATCCACATTCAAATTTAAGGAAACAAGTGTTTCATTGGATTAATATAAAGGTTTGAATTACGTGATTACCGGCGTACCGGTTCCTCTTGATCTGGGCCTCCCGAGTTCCGGTTAGGGCATGGTTGTTCTTCTGAGTACTATCTGTGAGTTGTATGAATGTAACTCCTGTAAAAAGGAGCTGGTCAAGCGAACATGTTTGTGCTATACTCATATGAGTTAGAAGTCAGACTTCTGCTCCTGAGTGCTCAGGGATCCCTACCCTCAGAAGCTACTGCACAACAACTTTCCATTGTAAAGCGGACACGAGATCATAGTCAATTACGTGATTTTGTTAAATTATTTTGTGAGCAATACAAAATTATGAAGTATAAATTCATAACTAATTATTTCTAAATAATTTCAAATGGAAATAAGTTTAGGTTTAAATATAAAAACTGTTAAAATGTTTATGAATTGAAGAAGTTATGACGTTCAAGAAGCTATCGCTCATGGGTATGGAAGATCATGAAAGAGAAAAGAAAAAAATTGGCGTTATTTGTAGTGTATAGATGGCCATGAAGAAAAATGTTTAATTTTTTTAAATAGCGACGACTATTTGAAAGGCACCAGGTTCTTTAACCGACTTCGAGAAGTAGACAAAGCAGTTGACGGAAACGCACCAACTCAAGGAACTTGCATGAAGTTAATTTAACATAATACTCTAAGACGTAATCCCGAATTTCAATGAAATGAGGGATTATTTTATCCTCATTTGAAAATGAACCACGTGTCTTTGCTTTTTAAAGTAGAACAGTATTCTCGAATGATTTCAAAAATTCCCTCATCAAATTACGGTATGTTTCAAAAGGCATCCAAAATTGGGGTATTGTACCCAATCTAAATAAATGCCTTTTTGGCGAAATAGTAAAGGACTCACCCATCTTAAATCCAGAGATATTGTAAGATCAGATTTTTCGAGAAGTAACGATCGCAAGCAGATTTCTGAACTCCAAAGAATTTTTAGTCATATTAATGTCCCGTTTTAAAGCAACATTAGGGCTGTTCTGGAACTGATCTCGTAATTTTGAACCATGATTAGATGAGGAGGACGACACCTGAACTGACACCTTTTTCTTCCAAGTTCCACACCACATCAGCAGGAGAAGTTCGGTCCCGACGGATTTAGCGAACGCCATATCCGTTGACACGACGATGGTACTAATCGGGTCTCGAACTTGAAACCCCTCCGGTTCCGAAACCGAGACCCATCCACTAGGCCAATGCTCACCCCTCAGACTCTGAATAATGTGTGAGAGATATATGTGCAGCCTTCTTGAAATCTTGTCTTATTTTTTAAATTTATAATGAAATTTGCCCCTTCTAGTTGCCATTTGCAACACTTATTAAGAAATGCAGAGCTTCTCTAGGGTATGAATCTTTTCATTATGAGAGAAAAGCACTTACTTCTGCTCCAGTAGAGACAGTTTTTGTCCTAAGTTCATATGGATACCAGCGGATACAGTAGCGAAATGATCCTGCTGCTTAAAAGCCGAAAAAGTAATAGTTTAAGTCTTTAGAACTTCGACAAAAGCAGAAACGATTTTCTTTACTATTGAAGGCGAATGCTTTGCCGCCGAATGTGCTATCGACAAATTTTGAACGGCTTTGAAGATACTTTACTCCAGTGACAGACCATCATTCACTCTGATGGCTCATGAGTCTTAAAGATCTTTCGGAAAGTCTTGCTAGATGAGCATTATGACTTCAAAAACATGATTTTTTGGAAACGAGTAAGAAATATAAAGATTCGGGTATTCTTTCTCGAAATCCAATAGAAGACAAAATAAAGTCATTTGATGAAAAATTTAACTGAACTCTGGATGATATACAGCACATGTAACGTGATACAGAGCAGATAAACTGAAATGAAATGTTCCCATTTGTGCGTTTGCTTATAATACTACTAAACAAGATACAATATGTTTTATTTCTATCTAAATACTATGGTGAACAGCGTAACGGAACGTTGAACACCATGTACCCTTCCTTTACTTTCTTGCTCTGACGAAGCAAACGCTTTTTTACATTCAGTTGATGATTTATATTTCTGAAAAAAAAAACCCCAACATTTCGAAAATCTGCAATGGGTTTCAGTTGATTTTACGATCTTAAACATTGAATAGTAATCTACGACTCTGGAAATCCGGCATGGGTTTATACCCAATCAAATATGTTGGTCCATTTGTAAAATATGAAAGAATTTATTTTGGTTCGTATTAGGGGTTACAACATTGTGTAATCTGATATGACTTCTGAAGTACGAAATTTTCATTATTCCCCTTGAAGTAAAAAAAAAAAATCTTGTGTAGACAACGTACTGTACAGAAGTTCATACTGTATTTCAAAGAAGTAAAATGAAATAGAAACCAATCACAACTGAAATGATTTTGTAATAATTAGGACACTTAAAAACTCATGCTACATCCTTGCGAATAATTCAACTCGAGCTGACGGCGAGGCGTTGTGATTTTAGGAATAAGAGAGGAATAACACCGCACTAATAATCATTTGCATTAGTCTTCTTTGTTTAGGCTAAGTTGAGAGATTACCGAACCTGTGTTCGAACCCCAACCACTATAGCACATGAGTTAAAATTTTCATCCATCCTCATGGAGGAAGAAAAAAGATTCTATGCAGATCATGTACTATACAGATAATCAAAGTGTGCTCCAAGGACTCCTGTTGATGTACAGATGATCACATTGTATTCCAAGGACTCATGTTGATGTACAGATGATCATATTGTATTCCAAGGACTCATGTTGATGTACAGATGATCATAATGTGTATAAAGGACTCATATCGCATCCATATTATCAATTCAACTATGAATAACAGTAATGCATTATCATTTTAAAGAGAGGAATCTTTTACAATAGTCTTCTTGGCGTAGTTGATAGATAATCGAACCTGTGTTGAAATCCCATATGCTGAAATTGCATATTATTTCTGAAAGACTGGTAGTTTGCTTCAAAAGAATATTTATTGTTTACTCACGTTTCAAGCAATTCTATATTGTTCTTTCAAATTTTTCAACGTATAGGAATCGCAATCTCGAAAACTATAAAAAATAAGATATTTTTTTATAAAGAAATTTTCAATCAATATATAGTTATGAATTACAAAAAGTTTTATGAACTAAATATATTAAAGAATAATTCCCATTTGATCAAATTGCAATTAATGATTCTTCTAAATTTCAGAGTATTTAAAAAATAAAGACATATTTCAAACATTACTTTAATATGAAGATGTATAAATATAGAATTGGGTATAAAAGAAGAAACGCGAAACCACAGTCTAGTGTTGTTTATTTTTCTTCTGTTTAGAATTATAATCACATATGATGTAATAAGTGTATTCTTACTTGACGCACTTTGAAGCAAACAAGCGTTAAAGGAGAAATTGTCTGTTTCCGAATGCTTAGCTTGCATATTATTTAGGAAAGAATCCTTCATAATAAAGGCAAAATGAAACAGTTTATGAACATTTTTCCAATGAAATAAATCATCATATATTTTATTTATAACATTTCTCGATTTTCTGAAATAAATAAATGACATCACCACCAGCAAAACCGGCACTAATCTTGTTTGTAAAAGAAAATCTCTCAATGAAGTCTCAGCTGCATATTTTTAATATTTAAAGACTCGATGGACAGAAATGGCTCAAATTTTAAAACAATTTTCAAAAGGAAAGAAGAAAAACTAATTTTTATTCAAAGAAATGTTTTGAAAGAAGAAAAAAAATCTGATAATTAAAAACAACTGTAAAATACTGTGACTGAAAATGTCAACCGAAGCTGGATTTTTGCGAACATTTTACGGGTAAGTAGATTTAATCAGAATAAGAGATTCTCTTCCGTTTCAGCATTACATTATTCTTTTTTTATTAAATCGCTGATTAAAAATGTTATATTCTTTCACAGATTTCTTAATTTTCTGTCTGGCTCATTCTGAATTCATTTATTCGGATCATTTTATTTGTTCTTTTTAAAGAAATAGCAGCCGATATTTTGACGATAAATCCGTGAGGATTTTCTTATTTAGTTATTGTAAGAAGATTCTTTTAACTCTTCGCTTAAGAATAAAGGAATAAAAACTATCGGTGTTTCTCGTAGGTTCTGTTAATGCGAAATGAAAGGTATACACTTTTTTCGAGAGTAATAACTCACTACTAATTAAATAGTTTTGTAAGTTTCATGAATACTAAGAATTTTTGTATTTCTTTGAAAAAATGCATTTAGAGATCAATTGGAAATTTTCACGAGGCATTGTGATCGATTCACTAGTATATTCCCCTATAAGACTATATTTGTTAGCACTACGACCGTGGTGACCTGGTGGTAAGGTCTTAGCTTGTGAACTGTAAGGTTTCAAGTTCGATACCCGATTTCACCTAAGAACCGTCGTGTAAAGGTGTCATATCACGTTAAATCTATCATGGCTGTGGAGAGGGGAGGGTGTCAGATCAGGTGACGTCTTCGTTATCTAACCATGGTTCAAAATTACGGTCCGTCTCAAAATAGCCCTAGTGTCGTTTTACAACGGGACGGTAATATAATTAAACTCGTCAGTACTACGAATGGGACGAGGGAGGGTTGAAATAGAATTTAAAAGGATTTCAAATGACAAAATTTTATTACAACCAAATAAACAATGAAGTTTAGATGCATCTAAAATCACCAAGTGAAATATAGGCGACGTTTTATCTTCTGGTATATTTATTCAAATTTCAAAATTCATCAATCACTGACTTAAATGTTATTGAATAACCAATGAGCACATTTATCCATTTCCATTTCTCAATTAATATATGTAACAGAACATTTTAAACTTGAATTAGATTCAAGAAAAATGAGCAAAAAATGCCAAAAGAAAAATTTAAGACAAAAAGATGATTATTCAAATTATTTCTATAGGATAGTTCAAACTTCTATAGGATAATTCAAACTCTTGGGAGAAGGTAAGAACCAGAAAAAGGAAAAGAAACTTAAATCTCGTATAAAAATACCATTTGAATGCTATTGATGAACCAAGGGTCTAAATAGATCTAAGGAGTAATTATTTGAAGCTACAACTGCATACAAAAAAAAATACTTAACGAATACTAAAGTGATAAAAGTGTCAGTCTCATCTCAAACATTTCTATCGCTCTGTAAAGGCTGGTATTTTTAAAAGCATTCGTTAGTGCATTTGCTGTCAGAGTATAGTATGTATAACTATGAATTTCAAGATTAATTGTTATGAAACTGGATATATTATTGTAGTAGGTTGAGTATTGCCAAATAAAGACTTTCTCCCTTTCTTAGTTCGTCATCGTTTCTCCCCCCCCCCCGTATCTTTATGGGAGTGTTATATCTGTCTATCCGTAAATCCTATTGGCCATTCCTGTACTTTCTTATACGATTTTGGCTTTTATGCGATTTTTTTATCGTTTCTAGTACTGTACATTTCTTTTCTCCCTGTAATAAATATAGTTAAAATGTAATTATGTGCCATCGGAAAATGCTTAAAAATAGATTTATGAAAGAAAGGTATCAGATTGACTAAAAAAAAACTCAAGTGTTAGTTTTTCTTCATACCTAATGCTATGATTCCATTCTGTTTGAGATAAATTAATTGATTTTGTTGAAGGATTGATTTGGCTTGCAATTCGGAGTAGAATTAAATATTTTTTGAATCATACAAAATCTTATAATATCCAAGTATATCTTTGTACAAAGATAAGTTTCTGAATTTTAAAATTTACAAAAAGTATTCAACATTGAATGATTTTGGAAAATTGTACATTAAAGAACTATGGAAGTATCAACATTTAATTCAATTAAATTATTTAAATTTTCGAAAACTTTTTGATGGCGGGAAGCTGGGAATATTAGAAGTGTCTTTTACTTCCTAGTTAGAAAAATGTTAGTTCACTTTTTTTATTATTTTTCCTTTTTTCTTTTAGTTTTTCCTTTCGTTGAGGATAAGGAAAGCATTTTCTTACTTTGAGCGCGAATCAGAGTATTGAAATTGATGACCATCTTGTTGTGAGAAACACGATGGCTTTCGATGTTTGAAAAAATTAAATTAAATAAATTTTATAATCTATGAAGTGTAGCCCTACAGTATATTTTATTGACCAGATAATTTTTTCTGGTTCGCGTTTTCATTTCTTGTTCCTTGGAAATTTTTCTGATATATTGATAAAAATAGGGCAAAATCTTCAAACTTTCTATTAATTTCAAACTCATTAAACACTTAATGAATATATAAAAAATAATATGAAAGTGACATTTTCCGTTGTTTTAGTATGCTCAAAGTAAATTTGGTAGCTCTGGTGTGCTGTTGTAAAGCACCAAGAAATTCAATTTTTCAACTGTTAGAAAATTTCATGGCGAAACAAATGTCAACAATTTGATTTTAAATTAATCGATCATTCAGCAGGTTGGACTGTATTCAAGAAAATACATAAATTCTTTTTCTTTTTATAGATAATCTTAATTAAGGGCTCATATACGCAATAAAATGACAGAACCGAATTTTAAATTAAAAAAAAAAACTATTTAACGATAAAAATATGATAGCAGTATTATATATTGTAGAGATTCTATGAAATATTGTAGAGAGGATTTATAGTCGCATGGCTCACATTGAATGCAGAAACAATAAGTATTATACATACAATACACTTAAATATAGGATTAGGATAAAACTTACACCAATACCTTTTTGACTTATACCACAAAAGATAAAAATTAAAATCATTTATCCATAATTAAATAATATTGAAATTAAAAGAGATATATGTTTCTAAGGATAGACCACCAAAATTAGTTATCCTATTGACATCAAATTTAAATTTTAAAGGTTAATTAATCAGCTCCCCAAACGTATGTTTGGGCAATGAAAACATGTTTATCAGGTGTAATTTAGATCATTTCAATAATCTAAAAATGAATCAACAACATATTTCAATTGAATAATAAAGTATATGGCAGCTGCACCATTCAACAAACATTCAATTATCTGATCAAAGAAACCATCTTTTTGAATCAAATGAAAGTTAAAAAAAAACAGGTTGTAGATATCTTGTGGTAATGTGAAGAAAATCATTTTTAAACGCTACAAATTTATACACTTCAACCTTCATGCTACCACATAATTTCTGAAAACTCCTTTTAAATAACTGGTATTGTCTAAACAGTTTTTTTACACAAATTTACATTATTATCCACCATAATTTATCATACAATTAAAAAATACACAATTAAATGAAGGTAACAATCAAAACAAAATCCTTTCACTATTTTGCTGTATTTTTCAGAAATCCAAATATTTTAGTTACTTAACTTAGAAAAATCATAGTTCAGTAACTAAATTAATTAGAATTTAGATATAATTGACAACATTATAGAAGTATTAAAAAGAATGTTAAAGATAACTTGAGCTTTTCCAGATTGAAAAAAAAATATTTCATAGATGTAATAAAAAATTAGTGAATGTTAAGAAAGAGTATTCATAATAATAACATTTGAATAACTTAGCATCATTCGCTCCCCACAAAAGGATGGGCTGGACGTTTTGATGATATTCTGGTTAAAATTGATATCCATAGAGAACTGGAGAACAAGTTTTTTTTTAGCTTTCTCCATCATGGATCGTCATTAATGTCAGGTTAGAATGGTATGGGTGTCCCCTCTGGGTAGATGTATCAGATGTCTGTCCTAAATTGTCGAGATCTAGGCTGGCGAGAGGCTTGTAGTGAACTGTAACATTAAATTCATCACTGAAACATTGCTAGGCAGTAAAATGGAAAATGAGGTCATTGCTCTAAAAGGTGAATACTATTAGGGATGTTCATACAAAGCAATTCCGGACAGGAAAGACATTAGGTAGGACTCTTGGTAAGCGTAACAGGAAGGACATTAGGTAGGAATCTAGGTAGGTGTAACGGGAAAATCAGGCAGGGGACATCACGCCTTTGTGCCACTTAAAGAGAAAATGAAGCGGTACACTTGAGAGTGTTAAGATGCCCCAGACTTTCTTTTCTTTTGATCATATCCCAAAACTAAAAATCTCTTGAATGGAGGACGGTAACACTTTCAACGACCGTTATCCTATCAAACTTCAAATCGTTCCATCACCATCAAAAAGAAAAATATCGTCTCAGTCAAAGTACCCCTATATCTTTATCGTGTTTCCACAAAAAATCTTCCAGTCAAACTCTGTTCAGAAGTTCTCCGAAACAACTTTCAAACACTTTAAACTCACAACCATGTCAAAATGAAAATGAATCCCAATGGCCAATCAAAAATGTTGAAAGTTTTATTGGATCAAATTGGATCTATAGTATAGGTCCGCTGTTTAAAGTTCCATTTACGACTGAGTGAGTTATATGGAAACAGCTTTTCATATCCCTAATATCACACATATATTGTACAATATTGTATGTTACTAAACATTATTCACAATATTTCAAAATATTGTTGGGTATTAAATACATAATATCGCACAATATTGTACAATTTTGTTGAAAATTATGTCCAAATATGAGTTAATCATATTTGGACTAAAATACATAACTTGCTATAATCATCGTTTGACAAAGTTTGATAAGAAATTTACAGGCCTCTAGGCCTCTAAATTGAAGTATATTTTATATCTTATTGCTTCTCATTTCCATTGCCCGACATTAGCAAAAAAAAAAATATCCTTATTTATAGTTATCAGGGCTTTCTCATTTCTGATCAAGAATTATTCCATTGTGAATTAAAAATATTTGTTCAAGTATGAAAAGTAAGTAACAAAAACATTATAAAATACATAAATCGAGTTAAGTAGTAATAAGAATGAAAAGAAATATTAAAGATCTATGAAATAACTTTGCACTTTGCTGTACTAAGTACAAATTGCTCTAATATTCCCCACAAACGACCTTGGCACACAATTGTTATGTTAACCATTTCTATTTTCTCGAAATGTTTGTGGGGATAACCAAAAAGAATTCTTAACTAGTTGTTTTCTCGTTCTGGTAATAGACCATATTCATTTGCAAAACTAGTTGTGCGTGTTTTATACAGCAGCTAAGAAGGCATTTCATTTACAGCTCTATCGAATACCAGCCGTTTTATAGTAGAAGCTCGAGATCAACTACATTTTCTGCTTATCTTCGAGAAATGAACTTATTGGCTGCATTGCTTAAGAACGCATAGCCCAACTTCTTTTGATGTAGAAAGTTTTAGAATATTATTGAGAGTCCCATTTGAAATTGATGCTGCAGTTTTCGTTATAAGTTTGATAACCTAAAAATATCAGCAGCTCTTCCCATTCGAGAACCCTCATAGCGTCGAGGGTTCTTTTTTAGAAAATCCACTGAATAACAATGATAAAAAATATGTCACTACTTTGATACCTAATTTTTTTCTTGTTATGGTAATCCACTTTTCATCATATATTTAATAAACACTAATGTTCCATTTAATATTTAATGAATGTAATTAGAATTTAGAGTAAATTACTCTAAATTCATTTATTATTTTTATGTATTTTCTAATCTCTGAATATATAATTACGGGGGTATTTAATTAAATTGAAATAATTTTTATTTTAGTTAGTCATAGCCTATGTGCAGATAGAAAATTGTGTCTTTCAAGTAAACATGTTTTCTAAATAGCAGGAAAGTTAGTTTTGTTTTAAATTTACACCTAAAAATAAACGAAACAAATTAATTTTTCAGAACTGGTTGTCTGCAACTTTTCTTTGGTTTGTAACAATAGCATATTGACCAATAAATATAATTCACATATTTTGAATGAATATGTTTACAAATCTGTCTCTATTATTATAATATTAAATACTGTGTTAAAACAACTGTAATATTATGGTACTATAGTACTTTAAAGAAGAATAGTTAACTTACTTCATCTACGATGGCAATCTTTATAAATCCTTTTTAAAGGAATATAATTATAAATAGGACCTGCATTATTGACCCATTAAACAGTGCGTACAAAGGATTTTTTAAAATTATAGTTTTATATTATTTTTAAAGAGAATGAGCTATTCTTACCTTCTATTGTCACTTTATATCTCCTCAGCTGGGGTGAATTTATTCGCGTGTGTACCTCAACATTGGAAAAGTCGGCGAATTCTTTCTGCGTGCATTTTAATTTCACATTTCTTTCCGTTCAACTCAATTATACTTCGGAAGCTTCAATCGGTGATTAAATTTTGGTTGCAACGTCCCAAGTATAACTACAAATTACAGTTACTTGGATTATGCAACCGGAGAGCGAGTAATTGAAAATAATTGAAAATTTATCGATGGAAATTCTACAAATAAACACACAGAATGCTATAAAGGAAGGAAAAGGCGTCCTTGCCTGCTGGATTGAATAAAGAAAGAAGTTATTTAATTAGTACAGAAAGGAAGCAATTAAATTTAATTCAGAAAGTACAGATCAAGAATGGATGTTTCTGCCCTGCCGGTGCTGCTGTCGAATGCTCATGTATTGCTGCGACAACATTTGAATTAAGCAGTTTAAATTCATAAAAGGATTTCTTGGCAATTCTTAAGGCATTCGGAAAATTAAAGTTCAATTACACTTCGCAATATGTCATCCTTTACCTTATTAAACTTTCGGTTTGAAACCGTCTTATTCGGTTTGCTCATGCATTGCTTAAATTAGTTACATCTGCCATCTTGAAACTGCGTTTTGTGAAATTCGAATACACATAGAAACATGAACTGACAGTCAATTTCTCGATAGAAAATAGATAAACATAGAGTCTATTTTCTTGATAGGAAATTTAGTTGAACCTTTTTGTGAAATTTGTCAACAAATTTGTTAAAAAGCAAAAATAAATATTAACTGATAATTTCAACAATCATTCCGCAATGAAATGTGTGCCTTAAACTTTAATATAAAAAACCAGATAACGTTTAAAATAACTTTACTGTTCTTTTGTTAAAAAATAGAAAGCAAATTCTATGTTTGAGGCAGACGAGCATTGAGCACGAATTTATAGAAAGCTCTATTGCAAAATAATAGAAAGTTTTAAATTGTTTCTTGCAATAGTTTCAAGAAATAATATCATAAAAACGTATAATTTGAAGTAGAACTGAAATTTGGGATACAGTACTACTTCAAATAGTACTAGTAATAGTACTTGATATTTCAAATAGTACAAGTAATTTCCTTTTTATAGAAATAACTGAATATAAAAACATTAAGTAATGAAGATATAATAAATTTTCTATAAAAGTTTCCTAAAAAGATTTTTAAGGGATAAGAAGTTTATTACAACTCAAAGATCAGTAAATTTTGAAGCTGATATTATGACCGAATATCTGTAAAGAAAAACTTCTTACAGAAGAAAATCAATATTCTTGATCACTGTGATCTAATTTCTGTTGAAGTGAATTAAAAGAAAATTAAGATAGCTCCAATTAGCATTTAATTCAATATTTGAAAAGAAATCTTTTATTTGTTTTGTATTTGAAAGGATAACTGGAATTTAAGATACTTTTAGCTTAAATATGAAATTATACATACATTTTTAAATAGCAGGCAATTTAAGAAATAAAATTTTATAATACGTTAAAATACTTGACATTTCTTCAATTTTTTTCTAATTAAAGTAATAATTTTTTAAAAAAATATTTTGTCTGATTAAACAATTAAGGAAACTGCATTTCAAAAAATAATTCTATAAAGCGAGTTTTTGGAAAAAATCATGAGATTTAAATTACAAAAATTTAAAAGACAAAACCGGATATAATTTTTGTAAAAGCAAGACGGCGTGGTGTTCTTGTATGCATGCATATTTAAGTTTGTCTTGCCGTGTTTTATAAAATATCGCATAATATCAGTCTGAAATAGAAATTTAAAGAATGAAACCAATCTAATTGAATTCAGCTTTAAAGGGGTTTTAATGACTAGAAATTATCATGAAACTGTTAATGTAATTAAATATTTTAAATGTTTCAGAAATATCGTTTCAAATGTCATTTTTATTACTATTTTCTAATGATAAAAACATTAATAAATACAATGGGCTAATTCATACCCAGCTTCAGAATTTATTGAATAATAATTGTTTTTATATTCATTATTAAAGTTAGAAAAACTCTTTAACAGCTAAAAGTTTTTAATTGTTTATGAGCTTTTTGATACATTTTGTTTAGCCATTTTGAAATTTTGTTTACAAAAATAGGTTTCAGTTCAGAATCTAATGTAAAGAAATTTGTATGCTACATTCAGTAAAGCGTTACGAATGAGCTAGAATAAAGTCTCTTAAGCTTATTAATTTAATGTAAGCCGTTAAAAAATACGCTCTAGATTTATTCAGTATTTATAGTTTGAATTCCTTGTTTTGAAAAACCTTACTTGGGAGAAAAACAAGTCAATAGAAATAGAAAAAAAACAAGCACTGCTGAAAGAGCATCATTTGAAGTAAAAAATGTTGAACCAGATTTATGTAGTGAAAAAAAATTTAGTCTGAATAGACGATTGATGATCCAATACATCGTAGAAACGAATTAAAGGGCTATAAAAGAATAATAATTATTGTATATAAAAACAGAAATATATGCTTCTTTTAGACTAGAAAGCCATTATTCATGAAAGGTTGTGAGATAAAAGATGATTCAACAATATTCTTAAAATTTTATTGCAGGAACAGAAATATAGTTTGAAAAATGTGGCAGGAAAATATTTCTATAAAATAATGTAATATGGAAATAATATTTGTTTCCCAGCAAACTCACATTTATTCCCATTTATTGCGAAACAAAGGTTATCATTTATTACAGTTTTAACGGGATTGGAAATATAAAAAAATTATTATTATAGTAAAGCAGTTTTTATAGTATGCTTTGAAATGTGCTTTGAAATATTCAGTTATTACTTTCACGCCAGCAT
This sequence comes from Argiope argentata, assembly GCA_026289955.1. Classification (NCBI taxonomy): domain Eukaryota; kingdom Metazoa; phylum Arthropoda; class Arachnida; order Araneae; family Araneidae; genus Argiope; species Argiope argentata. Next base: position 1,196,695 of record JAOUZG010050968.1, read on the forward strand.
AAGAAAAATGGGTTTCAAACTTGAATAATAAATGTGGATTATTACCTGAAAAACCTGATATTGGAAAATTCAAAGATTAATCATAAAACGCTTAAGGACAAAATACATCACTTAAGATTGTCTAATGAATTGATTTTTCATTGCTAAATGAAAATTTCTGTCATCTTTTAAGGTTTTTCCTTTGTCTAACTTATATTATAAAGAAAGTTTAAGATTAATTACAATTGTTTGTCATTAAAAACACGGCATGAAAGTTCTATTTCATCAATACATTGCTGCATATCTAATATATAAAAATGAATTTTTGTTTGTTCGTATCTTCTGTGCTGCCATACCGTTCATCCGATTTTAACAAAACTGCACTGTTGCATGCACTTGAAAGAAGATTATATTTTAAAATTAACAAAAGACTGGCAGTAAACGACAAACGTCACACATAAATTGGAGTTAATCGCACATACATAAAAAATGAAATTATTTTGATTGAATCTAGTCAATGAGAATGAAATGAAATAAAAAATATTTAGTGCAAGCACTATTTTCCCTCTCATTAATAAGTAGTCTTATACATGCAATAGTGTCATTCAGCTTGCTAAATATTTTATCTGCGGCAAGCCATACATATTATTCAGAGCTTATATCACTTATACAATACATATAGAATTATTATTATCCATGCTGATCAAGTTAAATTATGTATAATGGAAATTTTCCAGTTGAAACAGAAATTTTTACTTATTCAGCGAATAGAAAAATAGTTTTTCATTATACAAGCGTATACCGTGTTGATTGTTTCGACAAAAAAATATGTCACCTAACGCTCGCTATTTAATAGAATAGCCAACGCAGCACGTAGAAATAAGCCTATTCGAGCTTTTAGAACAAACATAGAACGACAAACGAGAAATAAAGCAGCAGGTCATTTACGAATTGCAAATTAATGTACTTCAGAATCTTTAGATTAACATTCGAAAAGAATCGAAAAACATTGTTTTTATGCCACCTGATTAGGCACATCAGAATCAAAAGACCAATGTGCGGCAAGAATCTAGGCAACTATTCTTAACGGAAAGCCGATTGGGGAGAAGTACTCCTTCCGTGTATTCCCATTATTTCGACCGAAATACCTTTTGATTTCAAATAATTGCAGATTTTAATTCTACTTGCATCCTCCACGACCACCAACACGGCGCAAAGTTAGTCGTTTCATGTGTACCATATTTTCCACATGGCAGTTGTATGCTGGATGTTTACGAGTCGGGCAGCTAAGAAATTTATTTACTTTTACTGAAGAAGGAAAAATAAAAATATATATATTGTCTACCCTAAATCTTTTGAATAATAAAATAAAAAAATAGAATAAGTATTATTTGTACTTCTCTTTTGAGTATCATTAAATTTCAATTACATTCATTGCAGATAAGAAAATAATTATCATTTTTTCTTCCATTTCTTATTAAACAAGAAAGGTATTTTAAATCTCAAACAATATTCTCCAAATTATTTCTTCTGCGGCAGTAATGTGCCTGGAATCAGCTAGTTATAAATAATTTTATCGAATGCCAGGAACAGGTTATATATATGGACAGAAACATAAAAAATTGGGTAATTCTAATTTCTGTATAACATTAATTCTTCAGTATAGTCTGAAAAAGCTGCAAAATGATCTTATGGTATTCAGGTGATCATCAAAGGAATGTACCTAGAACCAATTTTTTGCTGTTCCACAATACAAAAGTTACTGATGGCTCAAAGTGCACGAATATTAAAATTTATATATATATATATATATATATATATATATATATATCTTCTTTATTAAGAAATTTAAGCATTTAATGAGAAATATTATGAGGTATCTAGTCTAGTCTCACTAACGGCATACTTTTATAAAATCAGAAGATATTTTATATAAGAAACTACATTACAGGGGATATATTTATTACCAATTTTTACTAATTTTTTTGCTAAATTTTACTATTTTTTCCTTAAATGTCATTTATTTATAGATTACATAATATTCGTATTAATGAAAATGTCTCAAGAAATGTTAAATAATATTTTGGTATAAATACATGTAAAAATTATGTTTAATTCAAAGTTTATATTCTTTTTTCATTAAAAGCAATGTATTATAAGCTTTTTTTATGTATAGAGATATTATTGGATAAAATATAGTTTTTGATGTCAACACATCATTTGAGGTAAATCGAATAAATTACCTGAGCATATTTCTGAATTGAAGCAAGAAATTTAAATCTAAGAAAAAGTCCACATTTTTCTAAGAGAAATCAAACCTAAGTTTGAGATGAATTTTAATTTCACCAAGTTAATATTTATTTATTTCCTAACCCCAAAAATAATTTTGGGTTCAATATAGACATTCTATATATTTGGTTGAAAAGAACATTTGTATCATATAATAGTCATTTTGAACCATCAGAATAAAGTGAGTCTTGTCTGTTATTGAAGGAGTGTTCTGCATTTACTCAAAGGTAGTGAAGTACTCTGAGTAAGAGGAAAAATGTATCGTTTAAGAAATTTGTGAGAATAATAAGAACTGCTTTTCAGAATTTGAGATCTAGGCTTGATGAACTAACGTTTACTTAATTTCCATAAGTCATCAACCAGTAAAAATCTGAAACCTGCTCAGATTTTAGCGTTAAATCCCAAATCTTATCAGAATAAACGCTCACCATTCTTATGTTTATCATTGGAAATAAGTATAAACTAATTACAACATAATATCTAAACGATACAAGCAAACATTTCTGAAGAATTTTGATTGCAGGAATTAGGAAAAATCTGACAGTATTTAATATTTCATGCCTTGTTATTTTTTAAATTTTCCCTGTAGAATTCATTTCAAAATAAAAGCTATCTTTTTAAAGTCATTTATGCTTCTGTATGGAAGAAGATATGCAATTTCTTACTAAATAAATAATATTATAATTCTTACTAAGATAATAATTATTATAATTTTATAGAAAAAATTACTAAATCAAAAATTACTAAAGGCGGATTATTTTTTTTAAATTCAGAAATCCTATCAACTTTATTGAAGATCCAATTCATTAGATAAAACTGAATTAGCATTCAGATTTAAAAATATGCCTGGGCTACAATAAACAATAGAAACAACTGGCATATTTAAGAGATTTTGAGACAGATTAAAATATATTACACTTTATACTTACGAATGTTAATATCATTTCTTCAATAGCTCCATGAATAAAACACTAAATAATTTTCATATTTATATATGAAGGATGGCTAAGCAGTTACGATAGTTTATATAAAATTCTGAATGTTTCTTTTTAATTTTAAAATACATAGTTGTGATTCTACTGTAATATGGTATGAATTTCTAAATCTATTTTTATGCAATTCCTACTATTAGTTCACACTCTACCTAGATATATTTATATATCTTGTTTAAATTTTCAGTTGTTAATAAAATACTTTTTATTCCTCCACTTAAGTTCAAATACATTTTTTTAAAATTTGTAGTAGATGACACTCGATGCAAATATAGTTTTTCATATATTAATTCTTTAATTAAATTAAACTAATTTTTAATACTTTAAATAGATTTTTAGCAGTTTGTAATAAAAATTGAAATCAACAGTCAATAGCGTAATCGGTAAAATGTAAAGATTTCAGTATTTTCACGTGAAGGTGAAGAATGCGAATTGTATTCTTTCGAAAATTAATAATTTTTTGATAAATTATTTATATTAATTGTAATTATTTAATAAAAAATTACTAAAATAAAAATTTTCTTTGTTGTTTTAAGTAGGAATTGACTTTATTTTTTTATATTACTTGTTTTATGAAGGTATTTATACAGCTCAAATCTGCTGTAAACTCTTCGGATAGTATTTATTTAACTTAGGTAGTCTTTAACTACAGAATCATATTTAAATCTCTTCTGAATTTGCAGAGGTACATTCCCTTTCTTATTTTAAGGTCCAAGTAATAGTTTAGAGCACTTAGTATAGGATGAAAAGTTAAAATTTTTATCGTTTAAAAAGTCACTTAGATAAGCAATCAATTAAACTCAAAACAATGCAAAAACTATCTAAACTTTTTTAAAAGAAACTTTTAGAAAAGTTGTGTTTTAGTCAACTTCCGCAATATCATGTAGCCTTGATTTATTTCAGTACGTCAATAAATCATGCCTTGTCATGTCACTTTTACCCGAAGATCATCAAGCTTTTTCCAGACAAATAAGTAACATTACGGTTTACAAATGGCATTTCTTCCGAGTCTTTCAGTGAATTTAAATCTTGTTTTTAAACTTACATTTGTTTGTTTCATCTTCTTGTTTATTCACCTCAGCTTCAATGACAAAAAAATCTAATGCAAGATTCCGAGTCGCATATCAAATTGTTTGAAGCAAAATCTCTGTTCAAAAGATGAGTACAATTGATTACAATACTCTAACCTCTCAATTAAGTAAATAAAATAATTACACAAAGTTATTTAAATCTCAATTTATTTATTTAAATATGTATAGATATTTTAAAATTGAATTAGACTATAGGAGATCAGATATCATTCAGAATACTTAGTATGCAATAATTAAATGACAAGAAAAAAGCAGTCATCATTCGGAATTTCCAATTAGGAATATTTTGATAAAGAAACTGATGCTCCATTAAAAATGAGATTTGATTTGATGCTCAATTTTCTGCAACACAACAATTTCTAATCAACTTTATTTTCATCAAGATTCAGATTCCAAAACTAATAAAGTAATTTACAAGAAGAATCCATTTAATTCATATTTTAAATGGGATGGAATAATTGTAGAGATACTTTGGACATATTTTTGAAGGAATTCTGCTTGCTGAAAACTGTTAAATAGTCTTCACACAGAACTATAGAGATGTTTTGAAGGCAATGTTGAAAAACATTAAAGATAAATGAGGTATGCAGTAGCAGGTGATTTCAGGTCCAAACTCAAAGGGTGATTACTAAGGAGATCTCTATATCAGTGAATTAAAAAAAAGGAAACAAATGTAACGCACAGATTAGCAGAATATATATTTTTCATTGTATCAAACCCAGTTGGATGAGTAGAAACTGGTAAAGTGTTCAGCGCTTCGGTCAGCATCCTTTTAGCACATACTTTAAGTACTCCAAAAGTTTGTTTCTAAACCAGAATCGTATCTGTTAGTCTGCATGCGGTTTGTAAAGCTGTTACTAATACAACTGCTTTGGGGCCACAGTGGCCTGGTGGTAAGGTATCTACTCGTGAGTCGTAGGGTTTCAAGTTCGAGACCCGATTCCGTCGAAGCACCATCGTGTAAGGGGGTCTGTTGCCCGCTAAATCGTCAATGTCAAACGTCCTCCCGCTGGTGCGCCGTAGTGTAGAGAGAGGGGAGTGCTAGCTCAAGTGTCATCCCCGTCATCTGATCGTGGTTCAAAATAGCCAAAGTGTTGCTTTACAACTAAACTAAACATACAATTGTGTTAGTATACCATTGCGAATTTTAAATGCATTAAATCTATTTTATCCAGCTCATCTTTCTCTTTTAATTCATTTCTGACTCCCCCCTTTGTAATTGTTTGATTCTCCTTTTTGACCTCACACTCTGTTGCAAAAAATAACTTTTGTCTGTTTATTTAATTTACCTTTTAAAGTTGTATAGATCATTCAGGCGACATTGATCAGCTACCCATTAAGTGATTAATCTTGAATACAACGATATCATATAAAATGTGGTAATTTGTATGCTTGAAACATAGTGCTTTTTAAAAGTTTTCTTCAAATTGAGGAATTAATTATAATATATTACTTTTACATTTTCTGAGGTATTAATTACAATACATTACTTTAACATTTTCATCAACTGAAGGTATTAAAATCTTTGAAAAATTCGTCAACCAATAAAGCAAATGTCAACCAAATACCAAAATATATTTACGTTTTCTGTATCAAATAGTTTTAGATATTTAATGCTAATACAATACAATTTTTAAAAGGACATATCTTTTAAATTGATTGAAGCAGAAATTTAAAGAGGCTTTTTCAGATTACCAAACGTTTTTTTTATTCCCGCTCAAATGCTGGAAAAATATTTTCTTTTGATTCTCGATGTATAAACTCCTTTTGAGCCAATAAGTGCACTTCAAGGCTTACAAACTTAAGTCAGTAAACAATTCCTAACGGAAGAAATTTTAAATATAAAAGACTCAGGTAGGATTGCAAAGAAAAATGGAAAAAGCAAGAAAATACATAAATACAAACAATTTTTTTAAAAAAATTCTTATATACTAGCGAAAACATGCAGTAAACGATGTAATGAAATCGGAGAAGCATGATCAAGTAAAAAAAAATATTCAAAATACAAATACAAAAAGTATAGAAATATGCAATTATATGGAGGCAATTTTATAGCAAAAAATTTAATTGAACATATTATTTCGCTCAACTGACAATAAATATATATTTTTTGGATATATTTCTAACCTATAAATTTGAAAGCACCAATATATAAGTAATTCTCCTTTTATAAATTCAAAAGAAGATATTTATTATGTTATATAAATACAAGCGACCATAATTTTAACCGATAGTGAATGAAAAAATATATATAAAATATTATTTTATTTATTATCATTTATACATACTTTTTAATAACCTTTAATGATTTTTTAAATAATTTTTTAAATAATTTCCAGTATTTAGTGAAGATACAATTTTTATACTTTTTGTATTATTACAATATTATGAAAAAAAAGTTTTATCAGTTCCTATAAGTTAATTTCAATTTTATAACATAAAAAAAATAGATTTTTTGCTGAATAATGACTTTTTAAAAGTTTTCTTTAATTTAGTTGTTTTAAAAGGAACATATTTCAAGATATAATGAAGAATGGCTAGTCATTCTGTCATAAATTGAACACGAGCACTTCAATTAGTTTCTTTCGTACTTACTGGTATTAATGTTTCGTAATAGATACGAGGGAGAAAAAAAAGCATAAAACCTCTTTAAATCTTTATAAAAAAGGAACTTAAATTTTCTGACACTTTTAAATATTCATTTACAGGATAAGTTTTAGTCATTTCAAGAATTTCTAATCAATTAGACGTTCTTTCTATAATAAGTATCACCGGTTTCAAAGTAACGAATGAAGGTTGAATTTTAGATTTTCAAGTTATTTAATGTTTTTATACACTGAATAATATTTGGTGATTCATATTTTCAATTTTAAATACGTTTTCAAAGTTTTAAGCATGCAAAGATGAAGAAATTGAGGATATAGTAATTGTTAAACTTTTCAGAAAAAATTAGAATAAAAGCCAATTTTATTTAAAATGTTCTATATCCGTCTGAGAGTTTCATAGTTACGCAAAATACAATCGCTAACTAACTTCTGGGAAAATATGAACTGTCAACTAAAGATAAACTATCGCTTCCATTCTCCATTCGGTTGTAAGGTCACGGCTAAGGAGCCGGAGGGTTTCAGTTTTAAGACCCGATTCCCCCAGAGAATAAATCATGGATTTGATGCATGTTAAATCCATCGGAGCCAAGCGTCCTCTAACAGATGAAATGTAGAAGTTATGAGAAGGGGTGCCAGCTCAGATATTGTTCTCGTCATCTGATCTGGTTTCAAATTGAAGTCGTGTCAAATAGCCCTAGAGTTGCTTTAAAAGGGGACGCTAATATAACTAAACTAAATTCCATTCTTCATTTACTCTTACAATTCATTATATCTAATAGGTTTTTCTTCATTCTTTTCTGCGGCACTTTCAATATAGTCAATGTGATACTATTGTTGAATATCAAACCAGATATTTTTTATTTATATATTAATTTTCAGGCTTGTTCCCAGAAATAAAAGTGTTAAAAAGAAGACATTTTTTCAAAAAAATAATTCTTAATTTTTCTTAATTTGATTGATTTTAATTTTTCTTAATTTTATTGATTTTAATTTTTTTATTAATGATTGATGATTGATTCTTAATTTTGAAAGTTTATTGAAATCAAAAGAACACACTAAATTAAAATCTTCCATTGCAGAGTAACTTATTAAAGGTTACAGTCACCCGGAAACAACCCAGAAAGTCAAGATAAAATATTCCCTTGAAAAATCTGAAATGCCTTTTGAGAGTCTTCATTTCACATGTGTCTTCCACCGTTCTGTGTGTATCTGTATATTTTTTTATTTCCTAGATGTCTTTCTATTATTTGCCTCGTCCATTTCAACAGCAAGAGGTACGATCTCCTCTCTACCTATAAGCTCATTGTCCGAAGACTCCGTAAAGCCTCTCAGAAAAAACTGACCCTAGGTTTTGTTTTGGCGTAGGAAAGGATAAATCTTCTCATTTTTTTACTGTGTCATGCTCGTGAGGTTTATTTCATCTTTTTTTCCCCTCTGCAGACGCGTACGTTATTCCCTTGATACATTTCCTTTCTTTTACTTTGCACTTGTTTGTGAAGAAGAGTTTAGATTCGGTCGGAAATCATTTTCTCCTTTAAAACACGCTTTTTTCCCCCAGTATTTCTCAATTTTAAAATATTTTCTGCTGGAATTCTTTTGATTCCATCTTTTTTTTCCCAAACAAATAAAAGACAACTTTTGAAAGAATATGTTTTTCTCTGAGCCCTTATATATATCTCCTGCTTAAATTGAACTTTTATTTTGTTTTCACGTTCCCAACTCATTTAAAAATACCGAATAAGTTAAGAAAACTTTTTAATGTATTAAAATTTATTTATGCTGTACGTAATTAAAATTTTATTAAACATTGCGACGTGTACATTTAAGAAATAGTTCACAATATAAAAACTATTTACTTATTTGAAGAAAATTTTTTAAGTGTATTACTTTTAGAAATTTTAAAAAATGGAAGATATCACGCTTTACAGTTTCGTATGTAATTTATAGATAGTTATAAATAAAAATGTGATCACTTTTATTTATTTAAATTGATAGTCACTGGTAATGTATTGGCATTTATATTTTAAAAGCTGTGAATCATTATGTGAAGCATATTAAATGAAATATGCTTTTTATAGAATGCTTATTTTTACTATGACTATTAGAAGAAAATTGGAGAATGATTTCTTGTACATTCTATGTACCTCATCTCAGTGCATCTCTTACAAGTTTTTTTTCAATTCTAAATTTTATTTATATATTAGATCCCTAATGTATAAATAAAATACAGGGCACTTCACTTGTTTCAATCAGTATTCGAAGTGAACTAAATGAATTATGCTGTCATGGAATGATTATTTAAATTACGCCTATTAGAAGAAAATTGGAGAATTATTTATTGCACATTCTATTCATCTCACCTCAGTACCTCTCTCACCTTTTTTCTGCAATTCCAAATTTTATTTCTACATTAGATTACTGATGTTTTTGCGAAGTTTTACTGCTTTCAAAAAATTAAAAATACGTGCTAGATATGGATTCAAAATAATTTTTATAGAAACTGTAGCAAAGACAATTATGGCATTCAAGCATTAAATAATAATAAGAGAATATTGCATTTAATACTTAACATGAATGCTTACATTTCGATTCGTTTTGATGGTATTTCTTACTGTCTTATTCTTACTGGGAATATGTGCGTCACCTGGGATGAGTAAATTTTATTTTGTTCATAAAGCTTTTAAAAATTCTGTCGAAATTACATGTCTAAATTATGCAATTTTTCATAAACGATACTTTACCCGAATACTCCTTTTCGTCAATCATATTGCCACATCATATTGCTTCTTTTTAAAAAAGAAAGAATGTACATTGTACATTCTTTTAATGGCGCATGATTCTATTCTAGCATATGCATTGTACATCGAAAAAGAAGCGTATGTAATGTAAATACTTCCATATGCTTTCTGCATAAATATTCTTGGAAACGCTTATTTTCTTTAAAAAATTGTATCTAAAAATAGACTAATTTTTACTACTGTAAAATGATATTCATATTTTAACTGAAATTCAAATATATCCACGCAATATATTCAAACCAAATTATACTTTTTGTGCGTTATTGGAATTGGTGCATTATTGGAAGATCAGAATAACCTATTACTATTCAGAGGATATATATAGAAACGGTGTACCGAGTGTGCTAGATAAAATTTGGATAAATAATTAAAATTATATTTTGTATTCATACTTCTAAAATGTTCTGATGAAAATACTTTGTAAATTTTTAATAATGTTTGACATTGGAAGATTTTCTAAGGTTATAGGTTTAATTTAATTTTTCTCACTTGTTTTAATTTTTTTATTTTGCTATGCGAAAATATATGGAAATGGATTTAACTCCTGAGATACTGCTTGGATTTCAGTTTATGTTTTCGTATTTTATTATTTAAAGAAAAAGATGGAATATAATGATAAAAATGGAAAGTTTAAGAAAAGGGAGCTGTTTTATAAGCCTAATACTTCAGCATTGCATATATTGTCTTCACATAATATTTAATTACATAAATATTTATCCTAGACATATATGTAAAATTACATATATTATAAAAATATATGCATCGAAAAATTACTGAAGAGCAATAATTAAGCATTATTGAAGGAATAAAATGTATCATGTATGAATTTGAGCTATAGAGTAAGAACTTTCATCAGATTGAATTTTGTTTTTTTGTGTTTATCTTACATATCTTGTTATACAGAATACTACTTTTAGTTTTAATTATTTTATAAGAAATATTTTGAAACTATATATTGTTTTTTTAATAGAGTAGTGTATTTACACTCTGTATTAATCCTTGATTCAGATTTGAAAGAAACTTTTATGGAATTTTTTAGTTAAAATAATTGAATTATTTTTCTTTCTTCATTAATATGTTTCTGAACAAAATTAATAGATTAAATCAAAAAGCATGTAAAAAATTTAGTATTGTATTTCAGAAGATATATTAGTAACTTTTTTGTAATACGCAAAAATTCTCACTCTTTTAATACAAAAAAAAAAAATTGACTTAAAAAATGAAACAAAAGTAATATTAGAGAATATGTATACTTTTTAAATAAATAATTGGGAATTTAGGGTTTTGTTTAGTGCTACCAATAATCATTTCCAGCACTAATAAAATAAATTTAAGATTAATTTAAGCAGCACACATACATTTTAATACAAAATAATTTAGAAAGAATATCGAATGAATATCGATAGAAAACAATAAAAATTGGCTTATGATAACTTTTTTAATTATTTATACCCATATTTACTTTTAAAAAGTTTTCAAGAATTTCATTTGGTTCTAAGAAAATATTTTAATTGAAAAAATGTCGAAGAATTCTTTAAAATTTACGCCTAAAACTGCAGGTCTTTTTTCTCTTAATTCAATTCTTTTCATGTCATTGATCTTTAATGTATCAATAAGCCTTTATAAAGAAATAAAAATTGGATCTCAATGCAGATAGTATAATTACAAATATCTAAAGATTTCATTTTCACAAAATATAATTTATGATCAAGAAAAAATTGGAATAAAGCTTTGATTTTTCCATTAAGATCTAACTGCTTCTTCGATAAGAATCATTGTCAAGCAATAAATTAAATTACTTTGTATTTCTTTCAAAATTGTATAACTTAATTACAATAAATTCAATGATTCTATAGTATAGATGAAGCCAAAATAACTATAATAATTATAGCACAGGACAATGAAAAAAAGTTTTTTGGTTAGGTGCTGGACGATAAAGAAAAGAACTCGTAGTAACAAGTTAATGACAATAGAGTAGCCTCTCTGCAAACGAATGAAGAATTCCTGCACTTGAAGATCACAAATTGTCACTGATCAATAAAGAAACTTCGACCTGGTGAACTGCTCATAGAAACTGCACCTGTGCCCGCGATAGTTGCTTTCGTCTGAAAGAATTCAGACTGTTCTGGGTTTCACAGTTTAACTGGAAACTCGATAAAATCCTTGATTATGAAATAAAACGTCAAGTGCATCGTAAGCCGATAATCAGATAACATTCAAAAAATGATTAATCAAAAAGTTATTAATTAAAGCTAATAGAGGATATATTGGGTTGTCTTGAATTAAGCTGAATTATACTTCTAAGTATAAGAATAATCCACATAGAAAGTCAAATGGGTGATTTTGATAGTTCGTATGGATATTAATATTTAATAAAATCTAAAATATCATACTAACTTATCAATATGGCAGAAATTATTTTAGTTTTTCTATGTCTTGTCATCAGAGGAAACGCTTTCTTTATGTCTTGACTCTCTGGAAAACCATTACGCTATACTTGTTTTGTATAGTATTTAGTATTTCGAAAATACAAGATTATACAAATTTCTTATTTATAATTTTAAGCGAAAATTAATAATTATCCTTTTTGAAGATAATTGTTTTGCAAAAACCATTAAAATATAAGCTTAGGTAAATTAAATTAACCTTCTAGATTCAAAAGGTGAAAGTGAAAGAAGAAAACGGGAACACACACACACACACACACACACACACACACACACACACACACACACACACACACACACACACACACACACACACACACACACACACACACTTACACACACACACACACACACACACACACACACACACACACACACACACACACACACACACACACACACAAACAAACAAACTGAGCATATCAATACTAATCGTATTTCGCATGAAAATAAAATTTTCCACGCACGAAAATTGAGGATTTGAATAAGCGGATGAATTAGTCTTGTATGAGTTGTTCCATAATCAATGGTTTAATAACAATAATCAAAAAGGCGACTGCAAGTTATAAAAATATCAAGTTCTAAAAAAAGAAATGAAGCTTAAGATTTCTAACATAAGAATATTATAATATTTTATACAAAGTTAAAAAACCATTAAATGAATTGAAGTATTGCGAATATATGGAAATAAATTCTTTTAACTAAACAAACATAATATGGAGATAAATACGATAAAAATATATAATTTTTAGAGACATGAAGCGGTGAATTTGCAGTCGATAATAATCTTTCTCATCAGGTTAATGCTCTTAGCTAAATTAAATTTTGTGACTCTTTTTTAAATTTTCAAATCATAACGCTTTCGTTCTATATATTCAGTTTTTATACCAATCCTTTGATGAAGGTTTTGGTATTTTGCTTTCATTCTGTAACAAATCCGGATTAACTTTTACAAAAGGTTTTTGTTATAAGGTAGTACAGAAGATTAATTATTACTTTTTCGCAGCTAGAAACATTAAAAGATTAAATATATAATCAAACTCATCCAAATAATGTTGTAAAATGAAACTCAAGGATTTGGATTAATTATTTAGTAGATATGTGTTAATCAAGATGATTTCTTCATTTATATACATTATAATTTCTGTTGCTTTTATTGTAGATAATAATTACAACAATTATAACAAATGAATTCAAGATGTTAGGCTCTGCATATTTCCCTTATTATCAAATAAGTTATTTTTTTCGCTAGTAATCCTCATAAGCTCGAAATAAATTTTTAAAAATATAATAATCTGGAATAAACAGTGAAACCGGTACTTTAAATCGTTTTTAAAATCATCTTGAAAGCTTTCCTTGGAAAATCCTTGAACGAAATTTCGCTATTCAATGGATTTTCTTTGTTCGCTGTTGTCTGGAACAAGAATGCTTATTGTTTTGAGCCATTTTTAGAATATGTTCTGTGATGTATAGTAGTTGGTATTCTTTTTTCCTTTGAATATTTTGAACATTATATTTATTCAGCTCTTCACGAAAGAAATTGCTTTCTAATTCCTCTTTATATATATAAAAAATGGGTCATGCCTGGATTCAACTTTCAAGAAAATAATCCAAATTACATTTGGTTTCGATTTCAAAGAAATCAAGAAATGTATGAATAGTATTGGTATTGAATTATGTAATATATATCCATATGGATTATTTTCTAAAGTGGCCTACGATTAAAAATAATTATGAGATGCATATTCGATATTGTATTCTATGAGTTTTATTAGAATCATTCTCTGAAACATAAGATCAAAAGAGATTTACTTGCAAAGGTTCTCAAGCCCGGAATTTTTAAATTTACAAACGAAGTACTGTCCTATTTTTCCTTGTCTTATTATTTAATAATAACTTGATCATTTTACTGACATTTGATTTTAATAACTTTTATCTTGTAATGAGTTGAGAATTAATAAGAAAAAATAAATAAGATTCAAAGATAGATTTCACACTGCATTTCCGCAGCACTGTATAGCAAAAATTGTATAAAGATTGCATTGAAATGGATAAAATACAAGTAAACAGAATAAATCAGAATTGTGAACATACTACAATATCACGTGGAGCTTTTAATTATTTTCAGGTAAATAATAATTTTTTTATTAATCTTAAAAATTTTTTGTTCATAAAAGCTTAATAATTTTACTAATGAATAGCTAAAATTTTTAAATCGTAACTTATATGTAATAAAATCAAGTTACCAAATTAAATTGAAAATAAAAAGTTCTGAAAAGGAATTTCAAATGTATTAGTTGTTTAAAAAACCTTTTTTGCATCATTATTCGAATCATCTCCAAATTATTTTTAAGTAAAAATTCCTTATTACGAAACATAAGACTGAACTGGAAAGAATTGAGTCTTGGGTTTCAAGTAAATTTATTTTAGAGAAGAGTTAATGACTTTTTCGAAGAGTGTAATCTATTTACAATGAAGTTTTTAAGGCACATATTCAATATTCTTTGGAAAAGCATACCTTCCAAACACATGAAAAAATAATTTTATTTAAAAATTAGAATAAAAACATTTTTCTCCTGGAGAATGCATATAAATCATTAAAATGTGATAGATGCCTTTTATTTTAATTTGATGATAATTAATTTTTTAATGGAACATATATTTTTAAAAATAACAAATGAGTACAACTCCTTCGACAAATAGTTTGCTTTTATTTATAACAGATTCATTTTACTCAGTATATTGAGGAATGATAGTATATCTCTGAATTGATTTTATGCATTATCATTTGAAAATAATAGGCGTAAGAAGCCCCAAAACGGAAATTACAGTCCCCTAAACTAATTTATCACTAGATAAAAGCTTATTTCTGCATGGTAGAAACTGAATACAGCTAAATAATAGTTACAATAGGAGCAAAAATGTTCTCATACTAGAGTCAATGTATTTCATTATTGCTCTAAATAATCACTATTGCTCTCTATAATCTCTAACTGAGAAAAATAATTTAATTGTAGAAGACATATTTAGAAAAGTTCATGAAGGATATTGTGGATACATATAGGCTTCGATTATAAAATCATTTTATTTTCAGTAAAATTTATGAAGGAAAATTTATGACATCACATTGTTTAAGACTAGGATATTGCTACTTTGGTTCCTAAAAGTCTACATGATTTGCTCTGGATATTATTCTATATGAATATCTTTGTTGGAAATTCCAGATATTTATAGAAGTTGCTCTCAAAGATGTGTATGGAATAAAACAGAGCTCTTCAGATACTATATGATATGGAATAAAGTGAGTTTATTCTATCCGTTTGGGCCCCTATGACCAAAATAGTTCAACCAAGTCGGTTCTAGTTTGATGGAAAATTCATACTACTTCAAAAAGAATTGAATTCAGAACTTCGTTGCTACTTACACGTTTAAAATTGTTGGAATCATTAGTACGAATAATAATGTATTAAACAAAAGATAATCTTTCCAAAATTAGCTAATTGGTGTTGAAATTTTTTAAAATTTGTAATACATCAAATAAAATTCATAATACATCAAAAGAATTTGAATTCAGTGATTCGTTGCTATATACACGTTCAAAGTTGTTGACATCATTAGTATGAATAATAATGTATTACACAAAAGAAAATATTTTCAAATTTTAACTAATTGGAGATGAAATCGTTTTAAATTTGCCATCAGCAAATGAAAAAGGGATAACAACAAATGTGTAGAATGAAACAAAAGAAATAATTTAAATTTGTTTAAGTTTTCTATATATCTAACATATCGTATTTTGCGACGATTTTCTTGTTCTGAAGAGGAATTCAAAGATTAAGTTGCTTACATTTCTCTGAAAAAGGGCTTTTGTAATTTTCAGCTCGTTGAAGAATTGCTCGTTGAAAAATTTCTGCAAGGAAGTTTGAATTGCATGATAATTTAATTATGATAAATTTTCTCTTACTTTTGTGCAAAGTTTCTTTAGAGTTCAGAAGTTCTTTGCATGAACTACTTTTTTATTACCATAATATTAGACATATTTATTGTTAAATTGGTTGAAATTTTATATAATGTATATATATATTTAATTATAATTATATAACCATGTTAGCTTCGCTCTCTTTGATGAAAAACAGGGAGCTTCGCATTTTGATTCCAAAATTATCTTCTGCCGTTAATGTATCTTGTGAATTTGCCTCAAGCCAAGATTGTACTGTATCTAATAAGTAATTAATTTATTTATGAGCTTCTGACAATTTTTAGACATCCTGAGCATATGGAACGGAGCATCATGAGAATATTTCAAACGAATAAACAGATCTGAATGACTTCTAAGGCAATAAAGCTATGACAAAAACTATGATTATTATCTTTCACGTCGAAGTACTCTTGCATTTAGAGCTGCAGTGCGTTCTTCAATCAGAGTTTTCAAGACTTCACTTTTTCCACTCTAAAACTTTTTCTGAAAATCCGACAATGTTTTCTTCCTTCTATAACCGTCTGAATCATTCTAATAAACATCAGTGCAGTGAAAGTAATAAGTTCAGCTTTGCCAATAAACAAACAAAAAAAATCTTCAGTCTGTTACCTGTAATAAATGCTAGCTATTTAAATTTTTAGGTACGTGGTACAAGGCTACCTTTAGTAAACCTAGGTTGCAGTACAAATGATTAATTTACAAAGTAAAATATGTCCTGAACTGAAGATAATGCTGCTAATTATGATAGAGATGAAAATTGATTCCAGTGCTTAACATACTAATAAAAAACACTCAGAAAAGTTAATTGAGATCCTCTGTAGTTCAAGTGTTGCATCTTTTGCTGAAGTTAATGCATTCAATCCATGCGGTGTCACACTCACATAATAAACTTATCTAGACTAATGATCTAATACCTAACTCACAAACCTCTTACTATGGGGATTTTCATCAAGGAACAGAAATTTTTTTTGAATTAATTAGAAGATAGTGTTCTTATATTCCCTTATTAACAATTATCCCCTTGACTGAATGATTCAGCAAAGCGAAATAACAGATTGAGTTATTAATGCAGATATGGAGAATGGAATCCTAATCTGCAACTGTACTGGCCTTCAGGCAAAGTTTTTTAGTGCAATATTTGCATTCTTTGTAAGGAAAAGGCTAATGCTAAATTGGCACGGTACATCAAACATACAACACGCAAATATAAATTATGTGTAATTTTTTTCAGATGTCCGTACTCCTGAATATTTTTGACTGATACTGCAACTGTAATGCCCGTAGATGAAAAATAAAAGTTTTTGTAATATAATATTTGTGTTCTCTGTAAGAAAAATACTAATGCTAAACAGGCATGCCAAATCAAGCATACAACAAGCAAATGTATATTATTTGTACTTTTATTCAGTTGAAAGAACTCGTTTGCTCGTTTACATATTAGCATAAATTAGTTTCCAGTTCATTATTAGATGTTCACAGTACAGTTATTTACATTTTACTACTAACTGAATGCGAATGATGTTTTAAAATAAACGAATAACATTTTTAAAAAAGGGCAGTATCAATAGTATAAATATAAACAAATATTTAATGCTATTTGCAGATTTTTGAAATTTTCTAACATAAATGTTCTGATAAAACGCTATTTAATGCTATAAAAATAGCTGTTTTTTTTTAAATAGTGTTCTCAGTATTTGGACACTTAAATAATTAAAAATTTGCACGAAGAATCAATTAGCAATCTTTTTTCTATTCCTTTCTCTTTTTTTCGCATCCAAGCAGTTCTCTTAAGTCTGGTAAAGTAGTTACCGGAGGGCGAATTGAATATCTCATCGTTGAATTGCTTTTCTTTGAATCAACAGCTGGATGATTCGGCCCCTCTCCCGTCGGAAACGATACCATCTTCGAAACAAGGGAGATCGAATGGATTCGAATTGAAAGCTTTGCTACAAAAAGATAGCAGCAAAGTGAAGCAAACGAAAGGAAAATGCAACTTTATAAAGGAGGGACACTAGATAAGGGTAAGCAGCCGCAGCCTTTCTTTAAAAAGCGTTGGGTAAATCGAAAGAGATCGGAGGAGACAAATTGTACCAGTTGTATTGTTGTTCTCTTCGACAGGGGGAACTAAATTTAAGAGCTCAGGGGGAATGATTCATTCACATACGCATGAGTAAACTGACACAACACCACTCGTTCAAATGGGAGAAAAAAGAAACTCCGTGTTATTTATTCGAAGAGAACAGTTTGAAATAGAATTGATCTCTTTTTGCTCTAGTTGGTAAGAGAAGAAACTTTCATGCTGCTACTCAATGTGCCGTTAAAGTTAAGTATATAGACTTGCTGCCAATGTGAGATATGCAAGTAAAGGGAAATTTCACGGATCGCCGATTTTCGGAAAGGAATTTTCAACGATGGGCATTCGTCACGGAAAAAAAAGTATGACGAGAAATCTTCTTGAGAAGTTACATACTTTTCTCTTTGTCATCTACTTACATGGATCGTGATATTAGAAACCTTCTTTTAGATCGCAATGTAATGTTCTATAAACAAACTGCAAGCAAGCCGGATGTTATAAATTCCCAATAGTAGAAATGGGATATTCTTCCAATGATAGGTATTTCGGAGAGGTAAATGATAGACGAAGACATAAAAGACGAAACAGCAGTTCAGATCTTTAAAAGAATAAGATATATACATATTCTATAAAAAAGATTCTAGCTAAGGGGCATAAAGTTTGCAGACTATCAGTAATGATAGGACTTAGGAAATCTTATATTTCAGGTAAACAAATTCTTGCACCATTTTTTATCCATAATCGGTGAACTTCTGTCTGAATTTTAATCTTGCCAAAATCCCTACTTCAATGGTAAGCCTAATGCATTTTAAAACTACCTTAAATTAAATGTTTACTTACTGGAGTGACATAAAAGTTCCGAGGTATGTTTCAGCTTAATATAATCACAGCACAGTTTAAAATTACGATATTTAAACCAAATATATTTTCAACAATTCCAACACGGAGTATCATTTAACCTAAAAACAAATCACTGTAAAAAAAATCCTGTTTTTTTTACAACTTCAAAAATGATTTCTGCCTTTCTCTTCTTCAAAACTTCATATCTTCATAGTGAGAGCAAGTCTAACATTGAGTCAGATTTAATTGAGGTAAAGAGTTTGCATGCTGGATCTCTTTCTTTACAGCGGCACAGCAAACAGAAACTAGACTCTTAACATAAAAAAAACACCTATTAATATCTCATGGCGCAAAATTTATTATTGACATTGAATTTAGCCATAAGTTGAGTTTAAAATTATTTGAAATTAAACTAAACCGGAACCTACAAAAAACAAACAAACAATGAATAATATTCCCTAAAGAAAAAACACGACTGTCTAATGACAAAGGCTTATTTGCTTTTGGTAGTTAGAAGGTTTGAGGTAAATTTATCACATATTCACTGTGAAGAGTTTCATATCTTAAGCCTGGACGCGTAACAAACATCTTTATATTCGTTAATTGCAGTTATTTAGAAAGGAAACTGGTGGCTCATGTTCTTTGGAATTTTACCACATTTTTAGATTACGAGCTTCATTTTCAAAGATAATATTTTCCCTTAAAAAGGAAAACAAGATGATAATTCCTTGATTTATAATTTCCTCCAATGTTCAATTACAATGCATTCTGATTTATAAATGTATTACCCATATGTTTTAATTCTCATAAGAATATTTTGAATTCTTGAGAAGACTAAGAAAGCCAAATCATTTTTATTTCCTAAGTAAATTGCTCTGACATAGAAATGAAAAGTTTTCCAACCCTAACATTTCTCAATGCTTGAGTGTAATTGGATTAGCAAGCCTATTAAAGTAAAAAAAATTAAAAAATCCTGCATTAATGAAATAAAATAGGCCTTATAATAGATTTTGAAAATTTAATCAGCTCTTAATTCAAAACATTAGTTTCTGTTTTCTCCCAAGCATGTGACTAATTGCCCGCCTGTGCTCATATATCACTTTTCGGGGCTTTGTTTGAATGCAGGTTCAAAAGTAGTTTCGGGTATATTCTGTATTTTTATTTCGGGAAAAAAATCAGAACAGCTTTAATCTGTTATGTAATAATCATTACCCCCTCTTTCCCCTTCTGGTCTGAAACAGTTACTGGTTTTTGATGATAAATTTCAATAACCGTTTCTGTTGTTGGATTTCCAAAAATCCATTGGAAGCATTTTAAGTCATCAGCCGATTTTTTGGACCATTGGCTTTAGATATATAATATTGCAGTAATTTTTTGTTATTCTGTAATCTTTTTAAGAACATATTCCTGCGGTAGCTTGGTGGTAAGGTTTTGACTTTGGAATCGGAAGGCTTCATCCCAAAATATCCTTAGTATTGCTTTAAAACGAGGTAATAAAACTAAATTAAACTAAGAATGGGTTGAGGAATGCACATTTTCGCTGCTCGAAGCAAATTGATATTGTTTAAAACTGAAGAATCTACATTGCCTTACTGTTTTATATTAGATGATTGCCTTACTATTTTATATTAGATTTTATAGTAGATGATGAATAATAGTTATAAAACACAACTATAGGTATTACAAGCAAAGATTTATGCAAAGTGATAGAGATTGGATTACCAATTCAAGATCTAAATATTCTTTAAGCTATAACCCAATTCCGTTCTTTCCGTCAATACATGACTATCTGGTAAATGACTTATTGGTATTCACTATCATTGGTATCATATTATTATTTTATTGGTATTTAAGATAAATTTTATCCTCTTGACAGAAACTCTGAGTAGATATAATTTGCAATTCTGTAGGTGCTTATTTGTTACTCCAAGACGATGTCATAATGATGATCTAGAAATATCACTTAGGTTTAAGGCAGTGTTTTCAGCCACATATTTTTGTACATTCTTCCATTTTTTTCCCAAACACATCAAATTTAATATATTTTTATCAGAAAATATTGAATTTGATATATTTTTTTTACAAAATATAGTGACATATTTTTGTAAATTTTTTCTTTACTTTTTTATTTTATTAGTTATTTTTTTGTCTATTATTTTCTTTGCTATTGAAAACTGAAAAAATTCTTCTGAAACTCCTTTTGGAAAACTAAAAAAACTATTACCCTGCTTCCCTTTACATCTTTCATAGCTTTAAAATTTGAAATTGTTTCCACTTTTTGATTCTAATTTTTTTCTTTACATTTTTTCTCTATATTTTTGCTACGATATATTGATAATAAACAGCATATTATGCTTTTCATTAAATTTGTGATAGTAAATAGCTTAAGATTTCTCTAACGTTATTATCTTTATTCTGCTCTATATGCATTAATTATTTTTTTTTTTTTGCTTCCATCTTTCGTGTTACATTTTCTGACTTTAAATGTTGTTTTTTCATATATAATCTTGTTAAAATTTTCAATCGTTAGTAAAATCCTTTTTATTCATCCACTCAAGTTCAATTAAATGTTTAAAAACATGTAGTGGATGACATTTGATTTTAACACAGCGTTTTCAAATATTAATTCATTTTTATTATTTAATTAAAAACTATATTTCTCGCCAAAAATCTTCATTTCCCCAACCCCAAATATGTAACAAATTCAGTTTGTTTTTTCCTCATGACATTGAGGTTAATCTTATCATATTTTCGGCTGATTATTTCAAACGATTCTGTTTATTTCATTAATGTTTGATGCATTTAAATTTAAAAATTGTTAATTAATCTATTTTTCGGATTTATTTTGAAGCACTTGTGAATTAAAATAATACAGAATAAGGAAAGTTAAAAATTTTTAATCTGTATTGCGTTACCCCAACTGGCGTTGCCTTAATTGGTGTTGAAAATTCAACGGTAGTTAAGTGTGTTCTGAGTCTGTTCTGATTTATTTTCAACAGATACGAATTTGATTTTTTGGTCAATTATAATTTTTTGTTAAATTATTAACATTAATTATAATTATTTGATAAAAAGTAACTAAAATAAAAATTTTCTTTGTTGACCTAGGTAGGAATTGATTTTAATTTTTTATATTACTAGATTTTTATTATTTGATTAAAGTAGTAAAGTTAAATTCAATATCCTGCAATGATTTTTTCCTGACAATAGCATCTGTGTGAAGCGCGACTTTATGGATTACTTATCATTTATTTTCTAGAGAAGGGAATAATTCTCAGAGAATCTGTTGGCATGTAAATGAAGAGCTCTTATGATGGATTTTTTAAAATGACTGAATGATCAGTATCCATCATTCTGGTTATGACATTTTAAGAAAAACAGTACCAAACGGGAAAATAAGCCCACTTTACTATTCTTTTCAAGAAGTTTGGCAATAATATTTCTACACCAAATAGAGTGCGGCGCTATTTTGAAATGATTTCAAAATAAAAAGAAGTAGAGAAACGAAATTCTTCTTTTATAACTTGCTTTTTCCGTTTATTGATCTACATCACAGTTTTAAGTGCTTTTAAAACATTATACTGAATTTACATTTATTTAATTTTGCGTCAAAATTGTAATTTTTATCTAAAAAAATACAGTTTACAATTATTGTTATTAAATAAAATTATAGTGTTTGAAGTGAGTTGGCGAATGCAATTATAATTGTGTATAAATAAATCTGAGGTAGTCTGCGAAATAATTAGCTTAGATAAATATTTCTTCAATGCATAATATTTCAAAAATTCAAGTCAGAAATAATTGACATTTGAAAAATTTTAAGTTAATTTTTTTAGAAAATATAAAATTTAATAATAGCAAGGAAATTTTTGTTCTGAGTACAAAGAGAAAACAAAAAATTATAAATGAAAGATGTAACAACGATATAAAAAATCTAAGCTGAAAAAAGACACTAAAATATTAACAGATTTTATACAAAAAATATAAATGTAATTAAAATAATTAATATCTGTTTTAGTAATAAGAGGAATTGTTGAATTTATTAGACATGTAAGGAAATCGTAAATGGTGAAAGAAATTGGGTTGCCGAAATTATGCTTTTTTCAGTTGCAACCTAAAATAAAAAATCATTTTTTAAAAGAAAACTTTCATCAATAAATTATCATCGTTTTTCAATTAAACTTTTATACCTTTCCCCAAGAATTTCTCAGACAAAACCAAAATCTTAAACGTAATAGATACGAATGTGAATTTTCTACGTAAATTAGAATTATAATTATATTTAAAATATGTTTTAAATGGAATAATAAAATTTTACAGATTTATTTCTCTTGATTAATTATTGTCACTATATTTATTGTGGCTTTATACCTATACTCAGCTAAAAATAGGCTGGTCCAGTTCCTTTCAAAATCGCACGTTTGAAATATTTTGTTTCGAACCAGCCTATTTTTTGATTTATAAAACCATTTTTTTATACATATAAAAGCAATTTTTAAATTTTTTCCATATAATATTTCTTATATTTTGGTATACGTAGAAAATAAAAGCAATTAAAGTTACCAGAAACCTTAATGTGATACATTAAGTTGCAAAGGAAATACAGCTATTTTTTTTGAATTTCTGGAGAACAGAACTCGATCTTTTAAAATATAGCATCTAAGCATTTTCCAGGAAAGTCCCAAGACTTAAAAGTCTTCCAGAAATTATGACGACATAAGAAAGCTTTTTTACATTTCTATTTTAAATAATTACATACAATTTCATGTTAAGAAAATTACCTTCTATCATTATTCTTATTCCATGCTTATAAATAGTCTAAATAATACAAAATCTGTATTTTTAATATTATATTTCACAGAAGTAATATTTTTATTCTGAATGCTTTCATTTTTACCTCATTATATTATTAATTTTTTTACTGTAATTTCTTCTCAAAGAAATTAAACAAAAAATTAGACAAAAGTCTATTATGAACCTGTAAAAACGCAAGAATGTCATAGAATTACTCAAAGTAATATGATATTTTAATTATATGTTTTATGTTTTATTGTAGATTCAGTAATTTCTTTCTTATGTCGCCTTAATAACGTTGGATTACTGTTTCTACTTTTATATCTTTATTATATTTCCCTGTTCATGATAATAGAAATTATTTCCACGATATTAAACTTAAAATATTTAATCAAAAGAAATAAAGTAAAAAGGATTCTGATTAATTAGTCAGTGAACTTCAAATAAGTTTAAATTATTTTAATACATTTTTAGTTCATACCTTTGTTCTTTTGTTCATGATAACTTGTGAGTTTTATTTTATAGCGTTAAAAATAATTCTAAATAAATTTCAAAGTCAGAATTTGAACTTTTAAGTGTTTTGAAATAAATTATAAATTTTTTGGTTTGTAAAGTGTATCTTGATATTATTTATTTGAAATTATGTTGTCATTTCTTTCGCAATAAGTAATGCTTTGTATTATGTGTACTTATTTATTATATTATAAAACAATCTAAATTTTTTTAAACAAATTAGTTTACCATTGGGCCTCACTGCATATTCTCACAACGAAGCTGAAATTACATTTTTATTGAAATAAAAAATTGTTTTTAGCAGAATTAAGTGACTCGTTCATACTTTCCAATATTTTTTTAAAAAAATAGTCTTTTTTTATAAACACCGTATCAAAATATTAATTATAATAAAACTTTTTAAATTCCAAGGGAGTTAATCATGTAGTCCTCTGAAAAATGGGTTTTTTATTAAATATTTATGAAATAATGACCATATTTTTAAAACGCGATTATCATACGCGATGCATTCTTCAGTCATTTCTGATTACGCATCTCAAGTCTTAGAATTTACTTATATTCTATGTTTTTCCACAAAGGCCTGAAATTAATCTGCGAATCACATATTTCATGTTCACAACCATATAGAACTACATTTTGGTGCTTGAGAGATATCACAGAAGAAGTAACATAGCCTGCAATGTTTCATGGACTTGTAACCTTTCACTTGTCATAAGAACGTTTCTTTGACTGCAATATTCTTTAAAAAAATTGGCTATTTTGCAATGGACTTACCTTTTGAAAACTGTTTGTACAAGTATTATTTAATATTTTCACTCTGAATCCTTCTTCAGGCAATTTTCATGCAAAATCAATTAATTAATCTGTAATCATGCAAAATCATTTAGTTAACCATCTTAAAGAAACAAGAGTAAAGAAAACATTCTATAAATGAGAATAGAAAATCAACTCAATTCTTATGCAATTATCCCTGACAAAAAAAAAATAAAACTATTAAATTTTTAACGCACACCTAAAATGTTTGGATTAATCTCTAATTATAAGCATCCATTTCTGGTTGTGTCAATAAGAACCGTTTTATCAGGATCACATCAATTCTAATATTAATTGCATTTGGTTTGAGAAATTAGTAAATGCACTTTAAATGGTTTTAATTTTGCAGTTAATTTTTGTATAAAATATATGTTTTAATAGCAAAAAGTTATTTATTACTATCAAATATCCAAATATTCATTATACTCTTATACTGCAGTCAAAAAAGGGTTAAAGCACTTTTACAACTCGACTGCTTACTATTGCTAATTCCCAAAAATATTATTAATGAAAATAATTAAAGAGGGCAGTTTTATTTATATAGAAAGACTCAACAGCCGGGATCAGTTAACATTGTAAATTAATTAGAATTAGGTAGGAAACTAAGAATAACTCTCTATAGTATGCTCTTTTCTGTATGTGTATCAAATTTCTTCCTAAAAATAGTAGTATTTCTTGATACGTAATTAAATTTATATGTTTCAAACTTATCCTAAGCCCATCCAGCTTACCAAGAGTTGTCTATTTAGTGCATGTTTGCTTGTTAAAGCTAAAAATGTATTTCTTGCGTTTTTTTCCGTTGGCATTTTAGAAATATTAATTAAACATAATTCAGTTTAAAAAATAATTCTCAAATTATATTTTATATATTATTTATCGATAAAAATTTAGAGCATTTATTGTTTTTAAAAATATTTAAGAATTTACCTTTATGGCTGATCCTGCCATAAAAGCATTTCTGTAACAACCAGATTATTTTTAAATTCAGAATATTGATTTAATTATTTTTAAATAAGACTTAACTTCATAGACAAGAAAATAAATCCCACAAGGTTATTTTAAGAAAGTGGATTTATCAGGCTTCATTAAATGGAGTAATTTTTTTCAGGCAGGAGTGATTGTTAATCAGATACGAAATTCATTAAATTGAGAAGTATTTTTTGTTAATAATAAGGACATTACTCGTTTGGTTTGAAATAGATATCACCAAAACTTATTCAGATTAATAGAATGTGTTAGAATTTTAAATTAGAGACATAAAAGTTAATTTCGCTAAGAAAAACCATTTGACGTTATCTGATTGAAAGAAATGTACAGAGTGATATTTATAGTAATGAAGCAATTCATCACTCCAATTAAAAATTTTCCTTCTTTTACTGAAATTCTATTTTTTTTCTCCTGTAATTCTATTTCTTCTCCTGTAATTCTATTTTTTCTCCTATAATTAGTATACCAGAGAAGGCATTATAATCATCAAATAATTTGAAGTATAGCTTCTATTGAATGTTTAAGTTTTAAACTTCCCTGAAGTAATTAAAAAAGGTACTATTTTTGGAATGATGTCTGCCTATCTACGGAGAGGAAAAAATAAAAATTAGAATGACTTAGAACAAAGAAATTTGGCCATTACACCAAAAAAGTGGAAATTAGTCAAAATTTGAATATGAGAAAGGCTTATGTCTATCTGTTTAACCATTTGCTTGCGAACATGATTGCTCAAAATGGGTTAGAAGGATGAAATTTGGTGTAAAATTTTATCAGGACTTACAAACTCGATTAAATTTTGGGTCAACTTTATGAAATGGTTCCTTGCCTGTTAGTTTATCAATTCTTGAGTAATGAACGTGATTGCTTAGTCATACAGCATATTATATTATGAAATTTGACATAAAATTTGTAGTCGTGAGCAGAATGTTCAATTCAAACAATTAATACCAAAATAATGTTATGAAATTTTTTGTTACTATAAACGAATTTTTCGCCGGCTCCCTGGCATAGGGGTAGTGCGTCTTCCCCGAGAACTGGGTGTCCCGAGTTCACGTCTCGATTCGGGCATGATTATTCATCTGTGTTCTATATGTAAGATGTGTGAATGTGCCCCCCCTCTGTAAAAAGGGGCTTTGCAAGTGACTGTGATGAGTGAGTACCTAAGTCGTACTCTTGGCCCTAGTTGACGCTACTTCAAAACAAGAGAAGCTCCTCTCGACTTAAAACTCGCTGATGCCTTGGCGAAGCTTGTTCGTGGCAACTTTCACGAATAACAACAAAAACAGCTCCAACAACAGATTTTTCATGAAGAATACAACACAGAATGCATCAAGAAGTAACGAACCGGGTTTTTTTATTGTTTCAAATATTAACAATTATCTGCAACTGAGACATACGCCCTAAGGACTTGCACAATTATAGGAAAACTCAACACATGCACATAGAAATGAATCAAATATTTCTAATTTGCATTTAAACATTGCGACACTGGAGCTTTCAATTCAATTCTTAAACCTTTCATTAGATGCTTATAAAATAGTTTTGGAGATTCATTTCATAATGATCAATCGATTAAGTGAAAAAAATGTGAGGGTTTATAGGGAAATTTTGAAATACCAATGAATTAATTTGGTTTATTTAATTGTTAATTTATATAATCCTCTCGGGAATTTTTCATCAACATCAGTTTTGAAAGGATGTGATAGTAAATTCTTGTGATATAAAGATGGGTTATTTTTTTCTGTAAACGACTTTACATATGGATGTATAGAAGAGTAAAACGCCTATTGTATTCTTCTCTAACTTTTATTCATTTAAAATAGAAACATCATGATAAATTCTTCATGTATATGTATCTGGAAGGACATTATAATTAATTTATTAGAGATTATAAGAGAAATCTTTGGTATCCTTTTTTTGTTAGAAACAACAGTGCCATCTTTAAAATCTGATTATATTTTTTTCTACCAACTTAAGATTAAATACTGTTTGATTTTAAAGATACTTTTTTAATATGTAGAAAATTTTCATTAAGGAAGCTGAAAGGGATTTAAGGATGTATGCTCGTGGTTTGAGTAGAATAAGGGTGGGCATATTAGGATAAGGATTGTAAAACTTGATTGAGCTTCAAATAATTGTTTTAGAATTTGGTACATCTTCTGGAACTCAAAATATGTAAATTAAATAGGAGCCATTTTTTGAATAAAAAAGGTTCCTCTGAATCTCGGGCAATTTTCAGTCGATTAACTCTTAGTAACAGCGTGTTTTAAACGAGTTTTAGGATTTCGAATAAACTTCGAATTTTTTTTGTAGGTGAGTCGAACTGATTCATGGGAAATAAGAACTGATTCATGAGAGATATTTCAGTAACGAAGGGATAATTAACTCCTTACATCACATAGAAAGGAGATGATAAATGAAATTTTCATGATGTTAGTTGACTCGTATAAGACAGAAAATCCTGTATATAAACCTAATTAAATACTTTCCAACGACCAGCATTTTTTTACCATTAATACAACCTTTTCCAGGTGGTTACTGAGTTGATTTTTTATTAAGGTAGAATAGTGATAACTTTTATAGAAATCGTACTGTTTTCTTTTTATATCTTGAATTTACACCTAAAAACTATCAAATTCAAGATTTCAAGGCTGAAAATTTCTTACCTTATTATGTAGTTGTTGTTCTTATGACGCTTGTTTTGTAGCATACTTTTCCGCTATAACAAGAGTACGACTTTTGCTACTCACTCATCACATTCGATTGTACAGCTCCTTTTCCAAGGGAGGGACACATTCACTCCCCTTACGGATAAAATGGAGTAGAACAACCATGCCCAAACTGAGACGCTCAGATCACGGGGAAGATGCGTTACCCCTATGCCAGGATGCCGGCACCTTAATCTAGTTCCTAGTAACAAACAGCAGGCTTTAGACCTACGAATCCTTATCAAATTACACTATTGGAAAAAAGAAAATAATTCTCACGATTACTAATATGAATTAGCCTCTTAACCCTAAATATATCAATATCAAATTAGTATTAGTTATGCACAGAAGAATTTTCAAAAATGCATAATTTAACTCGCTTTAATATACGTTGTTTCCTTTCAAATAAATATACGACTTAAGATACGAATCAGAAACTTGAAATCAATAATTACGATATGAATATTTTAATATGCACCCAGATTCTGTGTTCTTAAAATGTAATCTTTCTGATAATAGCAATAGCCATAGACATTCGATGGTTTTCCATGTAACCATGTAGCATATTTATTACCACGTAATAAATATGCTACATGTAAGAATACTAAAAATGTACTTCTTACTATACTTAATATTCTTTTTTCTTCGTTTCATTAATATAGATCCTTATCTTGAGATACAGGAACAACTTTTTATGAAGTAAATTCAGCAGCACATACTCCAATTAAATGCGTTCTAGATAGATAACCCAAAAAAGTATATTTATAAAAAATATTGGTGGGGTTTTTCGATTTTAGAAACTATAATTGTCATTTTGAAAGTTTCGAATATACAATTTAAATATCGGAAGTGAAGAAAAATGTACCATGTAGTCCACTAATGACATGTATTGAGTTGTGTAATTTCTTCTCGGGAAAGCGGATATCCAAATATATTTTTCTATTTTTTTTCACTCGATTTGTTTTTCTTCGATAATCTTTTATAGAAAGAATGAGCTGAAAAGGTGTGGAAAAACTCCATCGTTTCAAGTTCTGAGAATCATCAAGTTTTGAAAAAAGTTATTCGATGTAAATGCATTGAAATTTTCGATTAGGCAATTTTAACAGTCTTTCTAGAAATATTAAAGGAGGAAGAGGTCGAGAAAGTTTCATGGAAGAAAGAAAAGAAGGGCTTTAAGAAATGGAATTATCGATAAATGTTTCTAAGTGTTTGCACGCAAATGTATTCTAATCCTACCTGGTTTTTCTTACACGTTTATCTCGTTGTTTGAAAGAAAATGTGTAAAGTAGTTAATGGTTTTTCATGCAAATTGTCATTCTGGTAGATGAATAGTAGTTAAAGTTTGTCGCTTTCATTGCAATTTTGGGTTCTTTTTTTACAATGGAATTAAAAAGAGCAAAGATAAATGGAATTTGCTTTAAGTTTTGAATTCTATATACTTTTTAGCATGCTTCTGAATTAACAAATTTACAGCAAACAAGTAATATAAAAAACAATTTTTTTTAAAAATCAATCCCTACTTAGGTAAACAAAGAAAAATTATTTTTAATTACTTTTATTAATAGATAATTATTAATATAAATATGCATATACATATGACATAATCACAATATTAAGTGGCAAAATAGAAAGCGAATTTCCTGGCAATTTTTCCTTCTCCTTTTTGTATATGGTGCTCGAACTCGTAGTCCAAGGTTTACGAATCCAACGCTATACCAACCAGACTATCCCGGTTAAAAATTTTAATTACTATAAATAATTGATAAAAAAAATTAGACCAGCATTGAATTTTCGATGCCAATTGAGGATTCAAAGCCAACTGTGGCAAAGCAAAATGCGATATTTTTCTACTCATTTTGGGGTAACGCTAGCAGATTCTTTATTCTGTATTATTTTAATTCGAAAGTACTTCAAAATGAATCGGAAAATCGATTAATTAACAATATTTCATTTTAAATGCATCAAACATTATGAAAATAAAAAGAATTGGTTAAAATATATTGCCAAAAACATTTTAAGCTTAATGTCATTAGTGTGGGGAAAAAAACTGAATTCGTTAATTATTATGAGGTGGGGAAATGGAGATTTTTGGCAAGAAAGTAAGTTTTTAGTTAACTAATAAAAATTAATGAATTAATATTTGAAAAAAAGTGTATTAACATCAAATGTTATTCACTACAAGTTTCAAAAAATTACTTGAACTTGATTGGATGAATAAAAATTATTTTATTAACGATTGAAAATTTGAATAAGATATACATATAGGGAGAGTGTGATCTAATAGCAGGAATTGAAAAATTAATATTATTTGTCAAGGATTGTTCA
Organism: Argiope argentata; assembly: GCA_026289955.1. Classification (NCBI taxonomy): domain Eukaryota; kingdom Metazoa; phylum Arthropoda; class Arachnida; order Araneae; family Araneidae; genus Argiope; species Argiope argentata. Next base: position 1,227,930 of record JAOUZG010050968.1, read on the forward strand.
GGACTTAAAAACGACTGAACAAATATTTTAATGAAATTTTCGATACAATAATTTTAACGCAATAAATACTTTTAAAAATGGGTTTATTCATTTTGGATACTTTCCACAACTAATATCGTGCAAATTAATGTCGTAAAATTAGAATTAGAATAATTTTTATTTTAAATGCATTAATTGCTGAGCCAAAAATGAAACAAGTTTATATATATATATATATATATA
>JAOUZG010050968.1:1228251-1259124 GCA_026289955.1 Argiope argentata
ATATATATATATATATATATATATCAAGTCAATTACTACTTCGTTCAACAAAGAAACATTTTATTTTAGTTACTTTTCATTAAATATTTAAAATTATTATAAATAATTTATCAAAAAAATTATTGTTTTTCGCAAGAATTAAACTCGCATTCTTTGACTTCATATAAAAAATGAAATTTTTACATTTTACCGATTGAGAAACTGCCTGTTAAACTCTATTTAATTACTGCTAAAGCACTATTTAAAGTATTAAAAATTAATTTAATAACATTTAATTAATAAAAGAGTTAATTAATAATTATTTAATTAATAAAAGAATTAATTCCCTATTATTTAAAGAATTAATTCTAAGAATTAATATGTTATAAAATTGTATTAACATTAAGTGTCATCCATTGCGAGTTTAAAAAATGTATTTGAACTTGCGTGGACGAATAAAAAGTATTTTATTAACAATTGAAAATTTGAACAAAATATATTTAGGGAGAAAGAAACTAAAAAAATTCTGAAATATCACATCACTTTTTTTAAATAAATATCTAAATTGAGTGAAAATATAAAATAAAAACCGAGCATTAGAAATAAAGAATATGCAAAGTTTATTCACGAAACAAATGTAATTAATAAATTTAATTATAAAATCTAACACGAGACAAGAATTTAAACCTTACTTGGAACGAAATAACCCTGTTAAAGACTGGCGAAATACTTACATTTAAAAATTTCTGTGAAACAATAAATAAATGATTCAATTATTTTATTATTTAAAACTCTTATATAACAAAAATTGTTTCATGTTCGTAAAGATGGAATTGTGTAATAAATATTACTTTCACTTGATATTCCAGAACTTTGAAACTTTATACAATTATATGTTGTTGCTAACTATACTATATTTTACTATTTTTAAACCGAGTAATTAGTTAATAAAAAAATTTTGTTAGGAATTTTTACATAATTTCCAATTTTTAATTGATGGCTGCCTTTGATGGAAAAAGCCTAGAAAAGGAGAAAATATAAGAATATATTTAAAATTAAGCGCGAATATGAATTTCAGTTTGATAAATTAATTTTGTATTTTTTTTTGCCTTTAAAATTAATTTAACTGATTTTGCCTTGCAAAAATAAATTTAATAAGGTTTTAAAAACATACTTTTATGACCTTACTAATAATTAGAATATTTTTGTTTCAATTATTATTTTTTATTTTTTGTCTTTAATTTATAATTATTGATTTCAAGAAATCCACAATATTAATAACAATCCTTTTCTCTAACTCACTACAGGTGGGGCCATGCATCCTAAAATTCAACTTATTCGAATTAATTTTATTCTGAAAATATTGAAATATCGTTCTACCATTGGAAGATCATAATTTTTCACAATTTGAACATCTGCAAAATTAGGATGGGAAAGTAAAATTGAATCACTTTTGTTAAATCTTAAAAAGTTAAAGAAGTAAAATAATTTTATAAAGATAAATATGTCTACACGTCCTAAGTTTGTCAATCAAGAATGTCTTCCATTAGATTAATTGCATTTCCCCATAAAGTTGCTACTGAATGCATACAGGAAAAATTGGAATTCAAATGGAATCAATTAATAGCTACGCGATACATTTCAAACGAAGGTGTCATTTTATTTTATTACCCATACTGTTTGTAATATTTTCAAAGCAGAGTGTTCAGGTGTAAATGCTAAGTTATTTGCAAAGTGACGTTAATCACACGATTAAGACGTCGCATCAATTGCTTCCATTGATTATGTGATGGAAATCGTAAGTACTAAATCCTGAATGCTAAGGCACTTAACAAGAAGAGTAATGAATGAGGAGAATCTGTATTTATTTCAGTCTCGCATATAGACTGCTTTTATGTATCAAATTGACTAAAGAAAATACTTTTTTATATTATACTATTAATGATGGAATTTCGCAATTGGTTGATCTGCTGCTTCCTGATTGGTTAGATTTCCCAGATTTTCCACTCTTGCATCCTCTCGTAGTATATCATCATCACTCAAAGAAAATTAAATAATTAAGAAAATATATTACAACTTTAATACAAGTTTGTTAAAAAACAAACAGATGTTATGTTATTATCTTATATCTAAGGCATTCCTTTTATTTATATACTTTGTATTCGATTAGAAAGCTTGAATACTCCGAAGTTTTGAATACAAATGAATTACTCTTGATTTTTATTCTGATTCTGTTCTTCATTTTCTGCATACATATGTGACAATAAAATGACTTACGAAATTTTAATCCTTTTAGATTTTTTAACTATTACGTTTGAATGGATAGAAACAGACTCATGGGCAGGTGTTATTTCTGTGATTATTAAACAAAGTTTTCGTATTTAAAAAATATAGATATAAATATTTTTCATTGAAAGCGCGAATGAAACTTTCAGTGCAATAAGAATTTTTATTAATTTCGTATAATTTGCCTAGATAATAAATGCTTAATGTGTCTGAGAATTATTCTTGGATTTTTATATTTTTTATAAACTTAAGTGGAAAGAACAGAATGGTTAGAGCTCTCATTTACTATCCTTGTAGGAGTCCCACGGGGGCGACACATCATAATTAACAATGAGAAGATTCCAGTATGGTGGTTAATTCTTGCCATCCTGGTCTGTAAATGAAATGGCAGTGATCTGGATCGTCCCATCAATGATGGGACGTACTTCATAAAGAAAGGGTTGTATCGTGGCCGGTGATGGCTCTGAGGACTGAGCTACCGTTTTCGCTGGTTTTGCTGTTGCTGGCGGTGATCTGGCCATTCAAATTTTTCCGTGTCCCTTCCGGAGGGTCGGAGTAGCCAGTTTAAGGCTAAGGTTACTATCTTTGTTCGTTTAAGCAATATGTAATATGATTCAATGACAGTTTCCATTTTTGAATAGAAGTTTCATACCCTAAATATATTAAAGATGCGATCTTATTAAAATTTTCATTAAAATTTCACTCTTTTCTTCGCTTTTGGAGCTTTAGCTAAGTTGTAGTCTTGGCCCTAGTTAGGGCTACTTCAAAACCGGGGATGCTCCTTTCGGCTTAAAATTCGTTGATGCCTCAGCGAAGCCTGTTAATGGCAAGTGCCACTAATAACAAAAAAAAATGTAGTAGGTGTCCTACATTTTTTTCATTCTGTAAATCCTATATTGTCATCTTTATAATTATAGATTGTGGTATCTATTTCATTTTTGCATGAAAATAAATAAAACATTGTTAAATATCAACCTACATAAGATTATATTAGCCAGAATAAAACTAGAAAAGAAAATGTACATAAAAACAACTGTCCTACATTTTTTACGTAGAGTAGAAATGCAGCAGAAATAAATAGAAATAGAACATCTAAATTGTTTTTATTGAGAGGTTTAAATACCATGAGCATTTTAAAAATAAATATTAAAATTTTTTCAAATGCTCATTCCAGAAAATTTTCATTGTGTTTGGCATGCTATTTTTATATTGGTTGCAATCTAATGGGAAATACTTCAATCTGCTTCACAGATTCTCCTAATCAGCCTCCTTTCTCGCCAAGTGTGTAAACATTGTAGAAGTCACATCAAATTTCCTTTAGAATATTTTCTTCGGTTATTCAGCAGATTCATTGCTTTGGCTCCATAGTATTTTATAATTTTTTAATTTAAATTCAACTTCTCATAAAAATTTCACTTAGTTGAGAACAAAATTTCTAATCAAATGCTTTTGCAATTGTGAGTTAGAAAGTGTTTTTTAGTGATAACTTTATAATTGCATTGATACGACAATTTGAAATAACTTCATTTCTTTGATCAATTACGTGAACTTTTTTTATTGAAGAAATCTTGTTCTAAGATTTATTTAATGGAATAAGTTTGAAAAATAGATTCATTTTTTAACAGTGTTATAATACAAATTTCTTAATAATTTACATGAATAAGGTTTAAGATTAAGAAACTGTAAGTTGTGCAATCTTTGAAATAATTGAAACTACATCTTTAGCGAAAATCTAAAATCAAATTACTTTAAAAAAAACGTAACTTTTTTGTTCAGATCTTTATTTTTCATGCAAATCTCCTGTTTTGATAAAAAAAATGCAAAACTTAGGCCCATATTCAGAATTTTTTTATAATTTAATAGGAACAAAATTGTTTTGAATTCTATTAAATAAATGAATTGTTTTCCTCATTAATAATGAAAGAATCTTTTCGATTGATTTTAATTTCATTCCTCAAAAATTTATTGAGTAATTTCCAGGCATTTCTGCTAGCAGAATAAAAAATCTTTCAGGGTTAAATTACTTTCTCTAATATGTCTTTTCTGCTTCGATTCATTTGGATATTATGAAAAAAAATGTGTAAAATTAATACTTTCAGTTTTATAGTAAGAATTTAGTATTATATTCAGACACGGTGAATGTTAGAGAGAAATATCATAAATATGATTAGATAACAGGCGATGGAAATAACATCCACTAAACTTTAACACTACATTTCGTAATTAAATGTTAAAAATCAATGATTTTACACTTGAAGGCATGGCTTGCAGTTTAACATTTTCTCATTACTTGATTTTTTTAGCCTTACCACTTCCATTATTTTACCTCACTTTCTATTGTGAGACTTTTCTTCCTGCTACTATCCCGTTAAGCTGATTATGAAAATAAAAATAACCATTTATAGGATAATTTTGATTTGATAGGTCAACTACATAAAATGGATTTTACCCATAAATTCTATTAATGAAAAAAAATATCAGATTTATAGTGCTGTATCTACTAACAAAACAATGGAGACGCGTTCCTGGAATTATTTCGTTAACTAATGAGGAACTGAGATTTTAATGAAGGTGGAAAGTTATGTGTGAAACAATGTTGCAATGAAATCCCTTACCAATGTAAAATGTTTTACCGTATGTCACATTACATAGTGAAGTAGCCTCAGACCAAAACGAACCTAAAATTGTCCGAAATGAATTTGAAGTTGACTTGTGCCAGTTAGTTTCCGGCGCAAAAGATAACGAACTTTCTATCTATATCATTAATCTTTTGCCCTCTACATAATTAGGTATGAAACTGTTGCTTTAGATTTAAAATGTGGTTTCATAGGAGAAAATTGCTGCCTTTTAAAATGGATCTTACATTAACACTTAATGGGCTACTATCAGTGGCATAGTTAGGATAAGTGTTGCTCTGGACATGGGGCAATAGTTTTCGGTCCTCTTTTCCGATTTAATTTTGAAAAGTGACGTGAATGCTCCAATTTCTTTGTCTGTATAGCACCCCGTAAGATTGGCATTTGGTCATCTATAACTTTTTGTTCGTCTAGTTATGTGCGCCATTAGCTATTATGCTGGTGTCTCATTTTTTATATATTTTGAAACCATGCTTGAATTCAAAAAGGCAAATAAAAACCTCTGATTTTATCTTGCAAACCTTTTATTATTCAGTCTAACTCCACTAATAAACCCATTTTTGCTGTGAGATGGAATTACCTTTTCTAATTTTGCATTTCCAGCAAATAAAATACTTTAGAGGCAAAATCTTCAGCTCATCTTTTGATATTATATATGGCTTATAAAAATATTTTCTGCAACGAAAAACTTAATCTAAAGAAATAAATGCTCTATTCAAGAGCGTTGCGAGAGGACTCAATTGTGTTAAGCCAATATTTGATAATTTGATTATGGAATGATTATTTTGAAATTATTTTTAAGCAGATGTAAACCAGAATTTTATATTCGTTTTTCATTATTTTTAAATGATGTACATTGCTACACTGCTCAAAACAATAAAAATGTTGACTTTGTAGATTGATTTTGCACCTGGACTATTGATTGAATGATTGATAAATTATCGACAGATAATGTATTCTCCATTCAAAGAGTTTGAATGGAAGAGTTTGGGTACAAAACGAAAAAGCAAACAAACACAATCTGTCAATTTGTGCATATAAGAAAACAAATAAAAAATCTGTCTTCTTAAAAGAAAATAATTATTATTAGGGGGTGTTGTTTACCCAGATGACTAGTAACATTAAACACCTTTGAAGCATCGAAGGATTGAGGCTATTAATGAGTGGTTGGGGTTTCTGTCACACTCTTACACTCTTCCAGAAGAGCTCTTTCCAGCTCTTGGAAAGTTTATGCTTCCAGAAATTCGTCTGCCTAGAATGTCCCAAACTTGCTAGATCGGGTTCATGTCCGGAGAATACGCTGGACAATCCATTCCTATTATTCTTCCTCGAAAAGGAAATCAATAACTAAGTTAGCAAAATGCGACCTGCAATTTTTGTCCATTAAGATGAAGTTATCAATGATTCCTGCAGCGTAAGGGATTACAATAGTTCTCAGGATCTTATTCCTATTTCGACCATTGGTCAAAACTTCATTTCGAATGATATGAAGAATGATGTGCCCATCAATGAAGATGCCAGCGTAGTAGATCACCTCCTCCATCGCCAAATCTTACACTATCATGTATCAACGGATTTGTTTCTAGTGCCATAATCCCTACAGATGAAAATACGGCTATTGTTAGGTTGAAAAGAAAAAAAAAATGGATTCGTCAGTGAAAGGAATATAGCGCCATACATTTCTTCTCCAGTTAATATACTCTGTTGACTCCTCCCAGTGGGCGCGACAGCGATTTGCTGTTAACGTGACACACACCATTGGTAGATGAGCATACAGATCTACAGCGTGAATGCGGTTGCGGACAGTTTGCATCGAAACTGTGTTACCAGTAACCAACCGAAGGTGCTGTTGAAGAAAAAGAACATCCATATTTCGGTTCTTCTAGCCGTTAACGTTGAATAACGGTCTGAGCGTTGTTGCACGCCCAAGCCCTTGATCTGATATTCAGCCTGCATTTACAGTCTCCTAGAAACGGTTCCAGATCCTGGAAATCAACTTTGAGAAACTCCAATGGCTTGTGCTACTTTGGCTTCTGTTTGTTCCCCTTCTCACCGACCAACAACTCTCCAAGCTTCTGATTCGGTTAAATGATTTCATGAAGACATCCTCTCATCGAAACAATGCGCTTACTGAATGTCGATAATTCTTTTCCAGTTTGTTATACATTAAGTTGCAGGTCAAATCAAATTCGCTGCCTCTAAAGTTTAGACTTCGACGTCACAAAAAAATCAAATTCAAAATTTGCTCCAACAAGGTTTGAAAATCTCTTGTTCCATTTTATGCAAAATAAATAAGTAAATAATAAATAATAAATAAAATAAAATAATGCTTATTCAATTATTTTATTCAAGACTTACATTATCCTTTAATTGTTTTGAGCAGTGTATATAATTGACTAAGCTTTTCCATTTCGATTACTTTTCGATGGATATAATTTGTAAATAAAATGAATAGAAAAGCAATAAAAATACATCCCCTTAATAGATGATATTATCTGAGAGATTATGTCTTAAAATAACAGTAGATTAGAAGAATCGCAGAAGAATTTCGCATTCTAGTAATAAGTTATTGATACTTTGAAGAGCTTTAAAGAATGTTCTATTTTTAGTATTTATCTTTCGGTGGATTATCATATTATTTATTACAATTCACAGATCGAAACAAAGCTTTTAAGTTGCTGTCATAACAGATTATACTATTGGACCCATTCTTTAAGCGAACCAATAAAAATGTATCTTAAAACATTTCCGCTGTTTCATTTGCGATATGGTAACGTGTTAGGAATGTTCTTACTGTTTTTAGAAAATGCAAAGTGTTTCAAATTGTTTAATTGGATAACATTTAATTAGATAATTTTAAATATATATTTATAGCTGATATGAACCGGTGTTGAATGGCTTAAGTTATGGTATGAAAACTTGATGTCGAATTTCCAAAACTTTCATGCGCAAAAATATTTTACAGAAAAAAACACCCATCAGTCTGTTTTCTTTTTATAAAATCTGGTTTTTTATAAACTGGTTTTTGATAGTTACTGCCAAAAGAAACAAACTGAACACAGCCTCAGACCTGTCAGCTATCTTCAGTCATTGTTACGACAGTTTCAAGACAGACCGTATACAGACACTTAGGGTAGATTGGTCTATATGCTCGTAATTGTTGTAATTTGCTCCAGGTATCAAAAAAGAGTAATTTTTATTAAATATATCAAATATCTAGCATATTTTTTGCTCTTTATCTTTTATTTAATAAATAGGATTTACAAATAAGTCACATTTGGTTTGCTTATGACTTTTTCTTTTCTTAAACTTTCATTATGCTTAATTTATGGACATGAGTGTAATTGAGTACAGGAAGCAATAGTCTATTTTTTTAAGGATATAAGTGGAATATTTACAGTCGAATGAAATATGTGTATATGATTGAGAGACATACGGCATTCCAATGATTCATTGATTTTCATAATAGGCTGATAGACACTACTGATATTCAGCGAAAGTGCCAATTGCACTAGTTAAATAGAGTAAAAATTATTACAACATAGTAAAACTGAACTTTATGATCTATAATCAGTATCATAAATATGTGACTGTAAATGCTTTCTCCAAAATTCTTTTTGTAGAGAAAACTTTTATTACTGTGGGTTGAACTTCTTTGTAGGAACTCATAGATTGATGTTCCTCGTGTTTCCACTCCTGTTTCACTCAACAACACACTGTCACTGACAATTTCCTGCAATATATCTCTTCACATCTTCTTTTACTACCAGAACAATTCATTGTGTTTTAATAGCTAGAATAATGTTACTCCAAACACCATCCCACTTTTATTTGGGTACATCAAATAACTTAATGCCGAGGCTTATTTATCAAATTTTTACTTATAAATCAAACTTTTGTAAGCAGTTTCGAAATGTTCCATTAAAAATTTAAATAAATGTCCCTTTCATCAAATTTATGAGACGTATTTATCTAAAAAAAGCCCTAACAAAAATTAGCTAGAAAATCCGAAAATTACTTTGGAAATTCCTCTTTCCATATAATCCTTTATTGATTATGTTTTAACAGAAATTTAATCAAAGTATATTACTAGTGATCTTCTCGTGTATTTTTACATGATTCAATTTGAATTATATAAACATGAATATTTTAAATAGAGTGGAAATTCAATAAAATGGAAATAATTATTGTAAATTTCAGAAAATTATCGGTGCAAAATTCTGTGTCATTAAGTGTTACAAAGTTCTGGTAAAAAGATGATAAAAGATAGAGGCCAATCGGCGCTGGTTTAAACAGTGAAACAATGATGCTTATACATAAACTGTGTCCAAAAATGTATTATGGATGATTTTTTCCCTAACATTTGGAAAAAAATCCTCCTTAGAATTGCGTTGGACACTATAGTTTTTAATATATCAAGAATCAGTTGAACACTTTTATCTTAATTTGTATTTCAACTAAAGAAATTTGTACCTAAGTAGATTTTGGGCATGGACTTACCTTAAAGGCGTGATTAATAGAGAATTTTGCTTCACTTAAAGTTTGAACGGTAACGTTATGTTGCATATATATATTGGCACAATACATCATATTTTGAACATAGCCAAATGTGTCGATATATTGTAGATTAATCAAGCCGGTAAATGAAATTATCTGAAGCACAACATTCTTTGCCCATTCCCAACCAGATAAATGTTTATTTAATGCCTTTAAGAGATAAATATCGCAAGGTATGAAGTCTGAACTATATAGATATTTACCAAATAATATTTACTAACTCTAAAAAGAATGCAAAATTGAATTCTATTGTTCTTTGACTACTGAGTGTTGACTCGTGTGTAAAACATGCTTGACGCGTTGCTATGATTACACATAGCATTGAACTACGTGTTGAAATAGCTACTATTTTGAGCTTTGTTGTTCTAAAATATGTTAATAACAATGTAAACAAATTTGTTAATATTATCTAAAATATGTAAGTCCTGTTAACATTTGTCTTAGGAATGCCGTTGTTCATTTCATGTTCAGAAAAAATGTGTTGAATTCACTCAAAAATCAACAAGAATGAATAAAAAAGTTTGGAAATGTATCAATGTCAAGAAATCTGATTTTGAATTAATCACTATTCTATTGAAGTGTTAGAAAAAATACTAAATAAAAAGCATGCTGTTAAATGAGATAATTTAAAGAAAAAGTGAATTAAAGAAATGAAGATTGTCTGTAAAATTATTTACTTATTTTTATGTCCTAACTCAATTGATGGACGTCTGTGAGCAATGGTAAAGACGGTCACAACAAAAAATACTACTCAATGAATATAAAAAGCAAAACTTTTAAGCGTATCAAAATTAATCCTTATAATGCCTTGTAACATGGTACAAAACATAATACCTCGTGGCATTAACTTGTATAAGCGAAAAAAAGTTCAATAAAATACTTTCAAAACTTGAGCTTAGTAAACACATTTAAACGGAATTAATGCAAAGAATTCCCACAGATAAATAGCCCTAAGTAAATTTGCAATGTCACCTAAAATGGAAGAATAAAGAAGAACTTCTTTTCTCCTTGTATCCGAAAAAGAAGTTTTAAATGTTTCTTTTAACTCGAGCATCCGAATGCGAATTTTTTCCCCTTCTACTGCAAAAGGAGCAGTTCTTTATACTCAAACTGCAATTAATTCCAAAACAAATCTATTTCCGACATTTGTTTCAACCTCATGTCATAAATAACGTTTCCAAATCCAACACAAAAGACGATTTCAAGCACTAAAATGTAAAGAAAGAGGAGAGGGACTAGTCTGGAATCGAATATACGGAAATATGTTGAAGAAAAAGAATTGAAAAGATGTAAAAAAATGGGAGACTTTAACGCCACCTGAACGAAAAAGTAGGAAAGTATTTCGCAATCGACCGTTGTTTTAAGTCACGTGGTTGGGGCATTTGATTGATGATTCCAGAGCGTAAGAAGATGTAAAAGGTTCATCTTTTTTTTTCTCCTTTCTTTCACTCTTTCTCAGACACAGGTTGAATTAATCACAGTCTTAATGAACTTTACTTGACGTATTTATTGACCTTTCTGTCACCTACTCATGAAATCATAGTTACAATTCTTACTTTCAGCCATAAGAAAGCGTGCATTAACCATGGTACAAACTTCTGTAACTAGTGGTAAATGACAGCAATGTGTAGATAGAGGGTATCAAAATTATTTCTAGTGATGAAGTAAGATTACAATGAAAAGCCTTCAGCTTCCTATTTTTCATTTCTTTCCCTTCTAATCGATTAATAAATAAAAAATCCCTTATTTATGTATTACATGCAACCATTAAGGAATGCTAGGATCAGTGTCTGGAATGTTTGGTAAGATTAATTGCTGAATAACAAATGATTCTATGTTTTTCTCTTTCATGATTAAACATCCTATCACAGATCTCAGGTGTTTTATGTCTCAGCTTTAAAATTTCTTTATAGGAATTTTAAATTATATGTAAAGGATGATGATGGTGATTTGAAGTAGCATAATGCGCAATTTAAGGCTGTAACTTTCGTTTCTCAGTTGTAAGAATTTTTAATATTTCTTTCTCTATTAACCCCTTCCGATAAAATGGCCAGTTATACTCATCATTAGGTTTTCAGGCCATATAGCACAATCATGATCTATACTCGTCATTGGGTTTTCATGACATATATCATAATAACGGGTTATACTCATCATTGGGGTTTCATTCCGTAAAGCACAATAACGAGCTATATTCGCCAAACGACTGAATTTACAGTTAAATATGATAATAAATTCGTACAAAAATTTCTAGTAAACTAAAACCGACATCACTTTTATTGATAATTATCACGTATTGTTTACGATTAGATTGTCTTGGTATAATATGAGGGCAAATTGTTGTTATTCAGTGGACCTTATTTTTAAAAATATTTTAAACGAACATTTGTCTTACTAAAAGAAAAATGTAAAATAAACACCATCATGAATAAAAGAAGTGTAAACTACGAAGATCAAAGTGATTGGAGGGACTAAGAAAAATCAGGTGAAATAAACATGCATTTACTTGATACTAATGATGAATCTAATTATAGTGAAAACGTGCCACTGAGTGACTAATAAGTGATTTTAGTGAATGCTCTGGAGTAATGGATATATCATCATAATTTGGATTTGGAAGGGAATTGGCAATGTGCTTGAAATAAAAAAATGTATATAAAAATGCCTGGTATCAGCGTGAAAACTTGGGTCTAATTAGAAATCATTTAAGGTTTGTAAAGAAGAGTTAAACATGAGTTTACGAACTACAATTATATCCATATTAGTAACCTAATTTTAAGTAAGAATTATAAAATAAGCTATTTTTTCTTAAATAAGAAAATAATAATAATTTTGGTATAAATAGTTATTTTATACCCAAATTTTCCTTATTAAATCTTACTGGAAGTAGTTAATAAAAGGACGGTTTGATATACATATTCTACTGTTATCAAAAACATTCAAATGTCTATGAAATATTGGATCTATAAAAAATACAGAATTTCACCCCCCCCCCATCTTTATGTGTTTAATAAGTCGTAGAAGCAACTGTGTTAAAAAATTTTCCAAACCTCTCCTTTTAAAAATGTATACAAGTGTCTTAGCTTTACGAAAGTTTTCAATAATAGTCTTCGTTCTCAAACTGCTTCAGTAACAACAAAACTTCTAGGAGATAATGAGATTTTGGTGTATTTTCCTAAAAATCCCGGAAGCCTCGCCGAGTCCAGCGATTACGTTAGTAAGTGAAAGTTTACAATCTCATTACTCTAAACAGGAATAGTATAACACTGTTAATAAGGAAATTATTCCCCTGTTGAAACTGTTGATAGAACACGATGTTTACCCTTTTCTAGTGACATGAGATAATTATGCAGTCATTACAATCTATAAATCTTTACAGTAATTATGCTGTGTACTAAAACTAATAACTAGATTGGGCAAAGCGTGACAAAAGCTCAGCAATACGTCACTAAAAATAAAGAGTTAGGCTTCTGAGCAATTTTCAACCCTTCTACGTGTTCCAGACTTCACGTAGGTAACAGCCATAGTAAATGTCAACTAATTGAAAGAGCAACCCGTCTTTCTATTGATCAGCATTCCTCATTTTATGTTCTCGATATTACTGCATATCCGTTTTGTGACCCTGTGGAAGGGAAGGGTTTGTTATTTAGTCAGTCTATACTACTTCTTTCTTATTTTATGAAACGAAAATCTGTTTCGGCGACAGCAATTGTTAAAATGTAACAGTCATCCTTTCTGTAATAGCCTCAGTTGTTGAAATATTTTCAAGGCTGTTTTGTTTCTCTGTCATAAGTATAAATAACCTTGCTAAATTTTGTTTGCAGAAAATGTTCAAAAACATTACAGATAGTAACGAATTCAATATCTTCTCTTACATTTTAAATGGGGTTTTGTGTACAGAAATGTATTATAAAATGAGTACTAATGATTTGCTGCCTTTGAGATTCTATCAGGTTAAAAACAAATGCATTTATCTAAACGCTGAGAATCACTTAGACTACACATAATATTTGAAAAACAACGAAATAAGTAACATAATATTAAGTGTCATTGTAATGACTTTCAACCTTGAAACACTTACCCAGCAATTCTTTACAAAAAGTAAAGTCTACTGACAGTATGAGGAAAACAAAAAATATCTTTTAAGCATTTCACTGTGTTCAAATTTTGCTATTCATTAAATTTTAAGCATTATAGTTTTTTTAAATTTAACGACAAAAGTTTTGACTGCTTATATATAAATATTCTCAGCCTTCAAAAACTTTTATCTGCGTCAGGAGGTGTTAAAACAGAGTCTTTTATTACGAAATTATATCTGGATGAATAAAGCTAGAGTTGAGAAATGACTCTTTATCTATGACAAAGAGATTTCGATTTCTCCAAATAAAATCTCAGAATAATGATCTTTTCCTGAACAATAATTTCTGAATATTAGTAATTTTTTCTTAAAACGAATATTAGAATTCTAAAAAAGGGCAGTGCAATTGATTGTGATGAGTGAGTAGCAAAAGTCGTAATCTTGGCCTTAATTGGCTTTGTTACAAAAACAAGAGACGCTTATTAGGCTTAAATCGCAATATATTTCACCGATTTTGTTCATGGCTAGTGCCATAAGAAAAAATAAGAACAACAACAAGATGTACAACACAAATGTATTAGAATACAAATTTACAGTAGCACAAAAGTTTATTTATATTACTAAACATGCTTACTAAATGCATTATTTCAGGCGGAATAGTCTTTTTAACCGTTTAATTTATGAGCTGTAAAGATTTGAAGCAGATTTTGGAGTCTACTTGCTATTATTTGATTTGCCTTGCAGCGTACAATTTCTAGTATCGTAAATAATGTAACTGGGTTGTTGAGCTGTTGTAAGTTGGTATCCCATCGTATTTGCACTGTACACTTTATCTGATATGCATTTTATTTTTTATTAGTCACTAACAAAATAGCCATCATTCCGACTCAATGATCTCTTGCAAAAACCAATTTATTTTAATTCATAGGCCTGCTCTGAAATGACTCAAACGATCTTTCGGAATATTTTCTATCTTTAGAGACCAAATTATTCGGAACATCACTCACTTAAATTTTGTGTCTGCAGCACATGCGGAATTATAAACCATGCTCACTGTTGCAAATCTTTCCTCTTATCAATAGCATCAGTAATTCAGTCACCTATTTACTAGAAAATGATAAATTTCGGTCTTTTATAGAACACGGTACAATTGTGTGAGCAAAACGCATGGGTCCAATTATCCTTGTCTTCTGTAATCTCTTCGGGCTTTCTTGTACAACAGTAACTCTAAGCCAAAAAAAACCTTGGAATAGAAAGCGGAACAGTAGGCTAAAATATCTTGTGAAGAAAAGAGGATCAAAGTGAATGCCACACATTGTTTGCAGAAATAGAAGATTTACAATGAAACCAACATGAACGAAAAAACAAACAAAGGGTTATTATCACAAATCATATATCTACACTCTTCTAGATATATCATAAAATTAATTGGCTTTTAATAGTAGGTGACTAACAAGAGACCATTTGATTTTGCTGAAAGGCCTAAAAAATTTTTGTGGACAAAGTATCACTGGGCAGTTACATTTTTTTAAATAATAGGGTGTCTCAGCAAGATTGGATAAACTCTGTGCAGCTAGATTCGTTGTTTGGAATACATAAAAGTTGCTCAAAGAACTGTACTTCTACAATCCATAGTTTTCGGAAAAAACGCGTTTTATCCGAAAAACCGGTTTACAGGAAAACCTTTATTCGAAACATGAACTTCAGTACTTGCATAATTTTAAATAGGAAGATGATCGAAATGTCTCCCGCGAATATGGAGGTATATATGCGCGCATCGCTACAATGGTTGACTGTATACATTCTAACATCGTAGTGCCCACAAAAGTAAACGCACTGTGGGAACGAACGATTCCGTTTCTGAAGTAACTGGATCTCGATAAACCAATTCTTTTACATGGCCCTGTAGGAAGTAATGTAAAGGAGTTAGATCTGGAGATCATAAAGAATATGACGTCATTTGATACCAGAAATGACGTCATACGTTTTCTCTCGCATTTTTCACGAAAACTATGGGTTGCAGAGGTATAGTTCTTTGGGAATTTTTTATATCTTCCAAATAACGGATCTGGCTGTGCTAAGTTTATCCGGTCTTGCCAATACACCCTGTATTAAACTTCACATACGGCGCATAATATGATGCAAGAATCAAAGCATGTAACGAATATATAAATCTATATAGAATTATTTAAGAATTGAGAAATGTTAAAATGCTTAAATCTTAAATTCACTGTCAGTCGGCTTTCAGGTAATTAAGATATAATTTAGATACAATCATGCTTCAGTTCCTTCTAAAATTATATTTGCTTGAATCGAACAATAGAAAAAAATATAGATATTTCTTTAAAAAATAATATTTGAATAAATATTTCGAATAAAATTGAAGTAACATTTTTTATGTGTTAATATAATTGGATAAGTCACTGATTTTTTATATTCAATGAGCTAAAACTCCCTCCCCGCCCCCTTGAATTAATTACTGCACATTGAAAATGAAATATTAAAGATTCCGAATTCGTTAAATCATGAGATAAAATATTGGAAACAAAATAACATTTTTATAATGAAAATACTGGCTTTAAACTGTATTTTTTGATTCCCAAATAACAGATTTCTTAAAAATATTTTCTATCAGGTACTGTTATTAGTTTATCATGGGTGAAACTGTCGGCTATTCGGTTACTGCATTGATTATCCTTCATAAAAATATTTTTCAAATTACTTTTTGATCAAATTCATTATTCACTATATAGGAGAAAAGAATAAATGAAAACTAATACGGATACTTATGTTTTATATATCAAACTTTAGATACAGTAATTTTAATATATTTTGAGATCACTGAGCTCTTGGTAAAAATATTTTAAGGCTCCACAATTTTTTTAAAAATATTATTTTCCTGCTTTCTCTATTAAAAATATAAAAAACTGCATCAATTTTCAACTTTTTTTGTATGAAAACCGTATTTTGTCACGAGACGTTACATTTTTATGAGAAAAAAAGTACATAAAAAGAAATAATACCCAATGAAAGTTACTCTCATCTAATCTTCTTTCCTTTAGACAAATGAATGGTTTAAATAATTACACTCTCTATTTTTTTATTAAATGATTTATTTTCGATTAGGATAATTCAATTTAAACGTAGGAAAGAGGTTCTATTTGTTTACACGTCAGCAGAACGGTCTACGGTCTTTCCTTTCATTCTTTTGAAAGTCTTTAGCAATCGAGAAGTCTTCCAGATAAGGAGCCTCTGCTCCACCTCGGTTATATGCTTGGAAATAGCACCGCAGCTGTGAAAGTCTGCTGTGCTCTGCTAAAGATTGGCAATCTGACTGCCCTATCGCACTAATTACCCTTCATTAACGCTCATTGCAATTAGGAGCTGAGTTCGTTCAAAACGCACTTTTATTCTGAATTATGAATTAAGCCTCATTTTTGTACTCTACTGATAATTACTGATTTATCTATTGTAGCGTCATATGTAATGTTACATGAATCGGTAGTTATGTATCAGAGATGGCAGGTCTAATTAATTTCGATGATGAAATCGATTGCTATCTAAATAATTATTTTTGCTCCAACCCTTAAAGATTTCTCCAGCATACTGTGACGAAAATTACTCAGCCGAGTCTCTGACCAAAATGTAAAAGGTCTGATGTGTACTTGACAAGGAAATTTTATCATTATTCAATAATATGAAAGTTAAAGGTTATTTTTAAATAATTCTTAATCAAATTTTGATATATTCCCTTATATGCACATTCCTATTAGATCAAAGTAAACTTTTTTTATTTATAATTCCTACAATGCGATATTTTAATTTACATCTGCTAATTATAAAAGTAGAATTCCATTATATAAATACATAAAAACAGCAGAAAAGATTTTATTCTTTTATATTTTAATCAACACATAATTATTTATCAGCGCTATGATACTAGAGAAAAATATCTAGAAAATTTTCCAAAATTTCGCTAGATACGAAGAGAGCGAAAATAACAGTGGAGATATCCTGCATACTGTAACAACAATTACTTATCCAAGTCTCTGATCAAAATGCGACAGTTCTGATGTGTACTTGACTATAACATTTTATCATTATTCAATATTATAAAAGTTAAAGGTTATTTTTAACGAAATTTTGATATGTTTCTTTATATGCACATTTTTAATAAATCAAAAGAAAAATTGTGTTCATTTATAATTCCGATAATACCATATTTTATTTTGTATCTGTTAATTATAAAAGACGAATTCTTTAATATCAGTACATGAAAACCACAGGAAATAGTTTATTATGTTGCATTTTAATCAATACAAAAGATATTTATCTAGCTCTATGGTACTAGAGAAACATATGAACAAAATTTTCCAAAATTTCGCTACGTACGAAGAGAGCCATAAAATAACAGGAAAGATAAATCAACCCTTTGAGATTGCTGAAAGCAAACATTTCCATTGTAAAGGAAGAAACTTTGATTCTCGATTTTGCATATAACAATTTATAAATCAAATGAGGAGGAAAGGGAAATAGTGGAGACTATTTGGGGCTAAAGATGATTTTGAATTTGCAAAAATTATGTGGATAGGCTTAGCAGTATGTATATAACGTAAATTCTTATTTTTAGCAGATTTGTGGCGGAAGTTAGAGTTATTGTACAATTGAATTTTTTGGAAGGTCGAAGGGAGAGAAGACACTTTTGAAAATTTAAACTTGATTTATTCAATTATGAAAGGCATTATTTATGAACAAACAAGAAGCGATGCGATACGTCAGTTAAAGACACGAGCGAAGAGCAAATGTGTGAAAAGAGGCAAACATATTTTCCCTAGGGATTTTATACTATGAGATTCTGATAGGGATTCTTTGTCACGAGTTGATTTAAGCAAGAAATATAGGTAACTTTTAAAAGAATGACAGAATTTTATCCCTTCACTCAGAGCGTGAAAGGCTGATTAAAATAGTTTTACCGAGCTCGTGTAGCATTAATTAAATAAAAAATGATGGAATTGGATCAGAAAATAAGAAAGCATTTTAGAATGGCATCAATATGGGTTAAATTAAGATTAAAATAAGCACATTAATTAAGATGTAATTTAGATTTAGAGATATCATTACAAATATATTATTAAATATCTGTAAAAATTCTCTTTTAATATGTTATAAAAATTTAATATCCGTATCTTTTATAGAAAAATCTTTTTTTAATTTCTGGAATTATCTCATTAGGTTTTGCAAAATTATGTCAGTTTTCAAGTTAAAAAGGAAAACAAAAACAATTAGGAGTCATAAACATTTGTTGTAAACTTTCAATAAGTATTTGCATCACCGTGCGATAACAATATCAACTTAAAAGTAGGTCAAGGTCAGGGAGTTGATTTGATTTTAGACACGAAAATTCCATAATGTAATGTTTTATGAATTGATGTTGAGACATGCATCTAGATGTTCGGCAATAAGTCTTAGATGCAAGCACATCTTTTAGCATTCACATTTCTGTTGCTGTTTTGTCCTTAAATGAAATGAATTTACCGCGGAAGGAATATAAAGTGACTTAGCTAATTATAAACAAATATGTTCATGAAAGATATTTTAGAATTGAAATCGAATTCCAACGCATTTCTTTTTATATAATGATTTGTATCAGTTTGTTTTAAACTCTGATTTAAGCTATACACTTCCTGATTCCCTTGAATGACCGTAAACAAATGCAGATTCCCTTAAATAATAAAAAATAACTATTTAGAAATAACTATTTTACTTTTTAATTTAGTTTTTTATAACTTTACTTAGAATTTGTAATAGAATTGAGATTCGTGATACAGAATAGAACAAAATGCCGTCTCATACTCCCGTATCCATAACCATTCCGCCAACTAAAACGGCTTGATGTACGTGTTGCTGGAGTTTTGTTATATACCAATATATTTACAGCAGAAAAAACAAAAAAACACTATGTACAGAATCTACAAACATATAACAAAGGATAATAAGATGAAATTGTTTACAAGGATTTTCAATTTCGAAAAAATTAAAGAAAAAATTCTTGGAATAATAATATGCAGAAAAATAAAATGATTGAACCTCCCCCATGAATTTTGTGTTTACTTTATATCATGACATAGAAGATGGGAAATAAACTGTTGTGCTTCTTATCCGCTTAGTCTTGGGGGCCATGGTTGCCTGGTGGTAAGGTCTCGGCTGGAGAGCTGTAGGGTTTCAGGTTCTTGACCCTATTCCACCGAAGAACCGTCGTGTAAGGGGGTCTGTTGCACCTTAAATCTGTTAGGGCTAAACGTACTCCCACTGGTGTGGGAGGAGGGGAGGGTGCAGCTCAGGTACCGTACTCGTCATCTGTTCGCGGTTCAAAATTACGAGGACTGTCACAAAATAACCCTAGTGTTGCTGTACGACGAGACGTTATTATAACTAAACTAAACTAAAACTCCTCTTTGTCTTAGACTATGACATTTGATGTTGAGAGCTAGGGAAGCAAGAAAAGATCTCTATTTTCACTGATAAATTTAATTATCTTATGGATAAATTTAACTATATTCTCGATTCAGAGCCAGCACCTGCATGCTCCTCTCGTCATCGTCATTTAACCATTAAGTATATTTTGGAGCAATGCCCTACTATTAATACATTAAGACGTGACCATTTTGGTGAGAATAATATTGAATTAAAGGAATTGTTAGAAGAGAATCTCCATTCAAATTTGCTTATGTTTTTACATGAAATTGGTATTGATAAGCTAATTTGAGTTTTTTTATTTTCTATTTGTTTTTTAATTGACGGGGTTTTTAGAACATTGTTTATTAAGATGAGTTAAGTGTTTGGCGAAGAATGACCAAAATATGCCTTTTGCGCCATTAAACCAAACCAAACCTGTGGATTTTTTGCCTGGAGTTTGTAACACAAAAAATTTGTATTTAACTAAAAATATTAACATGTAAATAAGAAGCACTGATTACTGAAGAAGCTTAAAGTTTTGTGCGCTAGCTTTATAAGGATCAATATCAAATTCTATAAGTTTCAACTTCATAAAAGTTTCCTAAATAATTCCAGAAAAATATCAGTTTTCTAAAAATGGAAAAATAATTGATAAGTTTATTCAAAGTAAGGCATTCCAAATACAGCATAAAGCAGAGAACAGACTTCAAAATATCTTTATATGATATTAATATTTTTAATTTCCTGTTTTAAGTTATATCATCAGTTTTCAATATCTGAGAATGATTTAATACATTTCAAATCAAACAAAGATATTGAAATGAAGGGAATCTTAAAGATGAATGCGAGTAATATCGTTTCCTAGCCTCGAGCAATCGATATTGATGCGAAGATTGCACGAGAATTTGTATGAGCAAGAACATCTTCAGAAGCATCTTTGATTCAAACAGAATAAGCCTCATGCTTCACTGATTCCATTATTCTAGGTTTTATTATCTATCACATGTTTCTCTTTTATTGAAATATCAAATAATAGTTTAATTTGATGAATAGGCAGCAAATGTAATTTAGAAATTCGTATTTACACTGTTCATAATGACATAATTTTCTGAATTTCCAAATGTACAATATATAAAGGATTTGAAATAATACCACAAATTGAATAGATTGTTTTTGATAAATTAAGACATAAAGAAGCGGAAGAGTTTTCCTGCTGAAAAAGGAGATTTAGTAAAATACTAATATTCTCATCATTAGATTTTAATTTAACTAATTTTATAATTCCAGACAACCTTTTATGTATCGTAAGCCTTCTGGAAATTCTAAACTCAGAATTCAATTAAGAAAAGGTATCCTTTAGGGGAGAAGTATGACAAAAGACAGATAGATATTCTATAATTCTATCTGTACTTTTAGCATTTTATTTCTGATTACTATACTTACGAAATGTAATTGAATTGTCAACCACAAATATTACATAAGTAAGAAAACAAAAGATAATGTAAATAAGAAAGCAAAACAGGATTAAGTGTAGTGTTGATGAAAATTCGAGAAACAAATGAAAATATAAAATTGCTGCAAAATGAAATGTGTAAATCAACTAATGTATTTTATTCTTACTTTAATCGCTTGAACTTATGCATTCTGTAAATGCCAGGGAAAAAATAATTTTCGAAATACTCAGAATTGTTCCAACAACAGAAATTTTTTTTAACGTTTATAAGTTTGTTTTAGAAATATATATTAATTGCCCGCAAAATGAATTAAACTATGAAAATTCGTTGAGCTTCATCTGATAGATTAAAAAATTGACTAATTTTTTTTATAAAAAAACATACATAACGTTTATCTTAAAAGTTTTCTGAAGAAAATAATTTTTCAAAACTTAGTAGTTTGAAATATATTAAAATTATTTTTCAGATAATTTATAAATAATAAAGATTGAGTCCAACATCGTTTATCAAATTTTTATGTGATTCATATACATTCAACTTCATGACAATTATTATAAAGGTAGAATTAAATTTCCTTGATCTGACATTTAGTAATTTAAGACAATTGTGAAATATATCATGAATAAAGAAAATTCAAACTCTTTAAGGAATAATCCTTTGTTAAACAATTTATCTTGCAGCCTACATTGATTGGAGATATCTAATTTTACATAATAGATTCAATGAACTTTTATTCCTTTTAAATAAATATAACACCCACCATGGAGGAAATTTTTATTTCATACTACCGTTGCGAAAATTCTCACAAGAACGATGCGAAGATGCAGACTTTATTGTTTAGGAAAGTGTGTAATAAATATGCATAGCACATACTACAAATTCACGGTGAATTAACTCTATTTAATTTTCTAATTTCATTTAATAGCAAAGCTATAGAACGCACAAAAAGAAAAGGCGCTCTCTCAAGCTAAGCCAACTAACATAGCTTATTCTCCAAACTAATATGATTATCCGCCTTGAGCCTTGCCTTAAATAACGTCCCCTTAAAGTGCGAGGGGCGAACGCAGAAAACCCGTTTTGGTTCTGGACGAGTGCGGAACTTTCTCCAACATTCTCTAGGAACAAACCTTTATTTCTTGGCTTCTACACCACATTCAATATGTAATAGAAACTGTTAGTGACCTCACCAATGCACCTGCATCGTCAAATTAGTCAAATATTACGATTTTTTTTTTGTTAATCTCCTTAGAACGGTCTTTTCTCGTAGACTTGTGATTCCATTACAGTTAAACTATCTACAAATATTTACAATATTTACACAAAATTTCATAAATATTTATATCTAATTTACACAAAATTGATAACACTACATATAAAGCATTAATGCCAGATACTTATTTCCTTTTCTGGTAAATCCAATGTGTGCTCAAAAATATTTTTGCTATCGAAGACATTGTTTTCCTCTAAGGCTCTAGCAAAAGGAGCTTATGCAAAATATATGATAACACCAAGTAATTCGTGATATCTTTTTGAAATAATGGATTTCTATTCCTACAGGAGATATTTTTGAATCCAATAGTTTTCGCCATCTTTCTGGGGAAAAAAAATCCGGTAAAGTTTTTACCCACTACAACTTGCAATTCTACTTCAAACTGTATTGAACTTTCTTTGATATCTATCCATTTCTTCTGGCAAATAAAAAGAAGAGAACTCACACTGGAATTGCTAGTCCATAACAGATCTAAATATACAAATCCATTTGAGAATGCCTACTCCAAGTGGTATCACATTTATTCTCCACAGAGTAGTAGTTAATGTCTGGAGATAAAATTTATGTGTGGTTGCGAATGGATGAATGCGATTAGGTTCGATATGAGCCATAAATGTTATCTGTACTTTCCTCTAGAGCTCATGTTTTGAATAAGTAAATTAGGCAGGGGCTCTCAAACTCAAAAGCATTCGACTGTTTTGGATAAATGTGAAAGGACATTTCAAAAAAATTATTTATCTTCCGTCAGATCAATAGCCGTAGCAGCACATTCGAATAAAACCTAATGGTGACATTTACAAACGACATACTGTTTTAAAATTCCATTTTCGAAAGAAAAATATTTAAATGTGTAGAGCTTATTTTCTGTTTACGGAAACAGAGCACACTTCATATTAGTTCCTCAGCTGCAAATTTGCGGTTTCCTGCACATGTGCTCATATTTATTTACAGTTTCACCCTGAATATATGTATAAAAAATTCAATAAGTATTGTATTGTATTGCAGACAAGATGGAAATAAAAAAGCGGAATTCTTCTAGAGATAGCAATACAACCTTTTGCAAATGCATCAGGTTTTATATCTGCTTGGCATTGATTTTGGCAATCCTTATGCAAAGAACAAGAAAGAGATATGAAGATCCAAAATCGCCATATCATGCAAATGAGTTGAAGCAGAATTCGTTGCTGGCTCCAGATTGTGATTCTAGAAGACAACAGATAGAAAGATATTTGTTTCACTTTCCAAAAAGCAACTTTCCACAAAATGATGATGTAAGGGCGAAACGCTCATTAGAGTTAATACATTGAACAAAGGGCGAATAAACACGCACACACACACACGCACGCATGCAAGCACACGCACGCACACACACACACACACACACACACATACACACACACACAGCGTTCAAGCTAAGTTTCTGCTGCAAGTATATAGATTACTATATGAATATTATGTTTTCTATTAAGAACATTATTCTTATGCCAATTATTATGCTTACTTGGATATTTTCATTCTTTCCTACAGACTGCTATATCAAGCTTAGAAACGAACGGATTAATCAAGAATTTTCAACTTATACCAGAAAGAATCGGGGAATTTGATAAAATATAGCAAAATAAATGTTTTAATCTAGATTCTTTAAAAATAGTTTGGAAATGGCTTGCCTTCATAAAAAAAGACAAAAAGAATTCTTTACTGTTCTTTAGCACACAGAAAAGAGAAATCTTTTATGGTCATTTAGGATTCCATAGAAATGTTAAACATTTTGAGAAAAGTATAAACAATTTCGATATTATAACCGATACTTACCCAACAAACCCATCTGACTGGGAATATTTTTATTTCAATTTAAAAAGCTGTGATCACAGTTTTAAAATTTATCAAATGGCATTTAAATAGGACACTTTTTTCATTACAGTTGTAAAAAATGCAAGTGCATCCATAACTTAAACAAATAGACTTAATGGAAGAAGGTAATACCGTCAGAGGTATAGATATTAGGAATCGGTACAATAATGAGTAAATACGAAATTTTAAATTCTGAGGTGAATACTTTATGAAGTTCAAGACGAAGAATATGAAAACCTCATGAAAAAATTAATTCGAAAGCAGATAAAAACAGAATGTATTTAGAAATGCAATTTTTTTTAAAAATGATTATATTATATAACTTATGAGAATTGTTTTAGATCTACAATTTGATAGTCGACAAAGCATTTAATCTCATTTGTACAGATGTTATATAATCGCACTCATCTCCAGGAATCATTTTTTTATTACAACGTGATCGATAAGTATTTTTCTACTTACTGTAAAAAATTGATGATTAAAAATGGTATGATTTTCATTACATTAAATATGTAATTATCCCAATCATCAATGTTTGTGTTGTTAGTTGCTCAATTTGAAATTTTTTCGATTTAAAATGTTTGAATTCTCCAAAGATTCAAAATGCTTAAAAACTAGATTAATATTTTTGATAAATTCTAATAAGTAGAAAAATGTGAAGAATTAATTAATGAATATGTGACGAATTGTTACTTTATTATGAAGGGAATTCCATCAATAATATCAAGTATTCCATCAAAATTGGAAATTCTTTATCAATTCTCTTTCTCTTCTTTATGTTGAATATATAAAAATATTATATAAAAATAGGTTTCGATTAAAGATTAGGCTAGGTTGGTATTTTTTCCAAGAAATACCTTTGAGTGTAAGAAAAGGAGCTGTTCGGTTCTATAAACAGTCCAATTTTTAAATTTTGAAGAAGGAATTCACTGAGATATACTTTTGTGGATTATGTTCCAAAAAATCATTCTGTTGCTAGGAGGTAAGCTGACATGCAGCTGGGCTGATAAAGCCTTTCCTTGAAAATATCGTTTATTTCTTGCCAACCTTCATTTTTACACTTTATAAAATGTACAATTTATTGTTAAATATCAAAAACATTCTTTTTCAAATTCAAAAGCTTTGCTTCTCATTCCAAAATCTTTTGCTATTTGAAATAAAATTGAAGCTTTCTCCATGATGTTATCACATAAGAATAAAATGCTATGTTAAAGAAAAATTTTGCTGGAGAAAATAAACCCTGCTTTTTAGTTAATACGCAAACTTTAAGTGATGATTTATTGTTTTCCTGAAACAGGTTTATAATTCTTACAGAGATTTTCATTTTTAGATGGATACTTCTGGTGGTGCTTTTTCCAGTGAATTTTATAAATCTATTAACTCATAATGCCATTCTTTCAGCTATTGTGTTAATACTACAATCGTAAAAGAATATTTTATTGTTAACAATATTTTTTTATATTTTCTCTTTTTATACCAACAAAAATTAATGCCTTTTCATTTTAAATCTGATAATTGTAAATTTTCCATATATGGTGACTTGAGGTAGAGGCGGTAAATTTTCTGAATTAAAGTCAATCTATTGTTAACAACAACAATTAATTAAAAAAATTAAACTCAATTACTACTTAGGCCAACAAAGAAATTTTTTATTTTAGTTGCCTTTTATAAAATAATTACATTAAATGCAAATAAAGTACGAGAAAATTATTCATTTTCGCAAGAATTGAACTCGCATTCTTCACCTTCACGAGAAAAATACGAAATGTTTGCATTTTACGTATTGCGCTTCTGCCTGTTGATTTCAATTTTCTTTACAAACTGCTAAAACTCTATTTAAAATATTAAAAATTAATTAAATTTTATTAATGAATTAATATTTGAAAATATTATAATGACATCTGTGCCATTGAACTTCGAAAAATATACTTTCTGCAAAAAGAGATAACATTTTCTAATGTATGATGGCTAGATAGTTAAAATTGTTCCTTCTTAACTGCGATAGGAAGAGGGGGAGGGAGTGAAGACTTCATAGATGTAAGCATAAAGTTTTGTTTATGTCCTTAGTAATTTCTCATTGTTACTTTCCTTGGTCACACAATAGTATCGTGTTCAGAACCATGAGAAGCCTTCTCTTAACAGATTTAGATTCATTTAATATTTCATATAAAGTAAGCTTTGGGAGATTTTGATTCATTTAATAGTTTATATAAAGTAGGCTTTAAGAGATTTGGTACATCCCAATTACAGGAAGTAATTCAGAGAATTTTTATAGCAACAACTGAACAATATACATGCATTTGTTGAACGCGTATTAGTAACTATGGACATATTTCAATGATTATGGCTCAAAAGGAGTGAATATTGCTCAAGATAAGTTACTGAGGGCAATTATTACGTACATAAATAAAAATTAAATTTCTTTATGTATCTTGATCTGTTCTCTTTCTAGTGTTTTCTACAATCACTTGAAATGTGTGAAAATGTTTTTATTTATCCTGTATAATCCTTAAAAATGAAACTTGAGTTGTCATTAAGGCTATATTTATAATGTATATATACCGGCGTCCTGGCGTAGGGGTAGCATATCTTTCCTTTGATGTAGCTGTCCTGGGTTCGAGGATAGTTCTTTTACTTTGTTGTTGTTGTTACTTATGGCACTTGCCTATGGACAAGCCCCCCCCCCCGCTGGTACAGCAGCAGATTTAAGCCGAAAGGAGCGTCTCTTGTTTTTGAAGTAGCGCCAACTAGGGTCAAGAGTACGACTTAGATACACACTCACACATTTGCTTGCAATACTCCCTTTTATAGGGGGGCACAGTCACACATCTCATTGATAGCACACAGAAAAACAACCATGCCCAAACCGGAACTCGAACCCGGGACTCCCAGAACACGTTTTTTACTTTGTTCTATCTGTAAGAAATGAATGCCCCCCCCCTTTAAAAAGGTTCTATGCAAGTAAATGTGATGAATGAGTTTCTGAATCCTACCCTTGGCCCTAGTTGGCGCTAGTTCGAAATAAGAGACTCTCATTTCGGCTTAAAATCGCTGATAGGCACCAGCAAGCTTGCTCATAGAAATTGCCATGAGAAACAACGACAACAATATAATGTGTACCTGAGAGAGAAAGAAATTATTTTTATCACCCTTTTTATAATATAAAATATAATTAAGCGCACACCAATGCACATTAAAATTTTATATTCAGTTCTTAAGTTTCAAGCTTGCAGCTTAATACGACATCAACTTATTCGTGACATTTAGTAATTTTACAGAAATTTATTTTTCGCTTTTGTTTCAACTTGAGCATTTTCTATATTCACTGCAAAATTCAGAATGGCTGTATAAAATCTGGTTCTTAACATACAACTTAAGTGTGTTGAAATGAATTTTGTCTGAAGATATTCAGCACTGGGGGAACTGACTAAAAGTCGAGATAACAAAGAGTCGCTCTATAAAATCTGAGAAAATCTAATCTAACAACTTCTAGATTAAAAGTACGGTTAAAGAGTCACTTCAGAATGGGTGAACCATTAAAGAGACGCATTAATAGATGCGCAGTGCATTATTGGATTTAAAGACACTATTTCCGTTGTTTCAAAACCACACTTACCTCGAAACGCCCCAATTAATTTTAAGTTAAGTGTCACCAAAGGCATAAACTTTCTTATGGAAACGAAAGATTCTGATCTAACAGTGAAATCTGAGTTGAATGGCTTTACTTTTTCAAGTTCAGGGCGAATGACAGGAGGACAAAAAAATTGCTAAATAGGAGTTCAGATGATTTTTGTAAAGGTTTAATGTTTAGGAAGTGAATATAAACTCAGTTACGTATTAAAGGATTATCTCGGAATTTATTTTCTTATAGAAATATTTTTCTTAGTAATGTTTCTAAAACTGTAAAGAAGGGGACGATGAAAGTCATAATATATTTAGTTTTTGAAACAAATAGTAAAAATAATTTGTTAGATGTTTTTCGGAAAAAAAATCTTTTTGGACTTAAAGAGATTTTGAAAGAAAATTGATCGCACAATGTTTGTTTGTAAATCAGGGTGACGTAGCTTTATGAGAATAACTACCACCACCTGTTTTAATTATAAAAATTCTATTTTATAGAATTGGCAAAATAAATAAATGTACTTTTTACCTAAATTTGAAAAGTCAAATTTAAGCAGTTTGTTTAAATTAATAATAGTTTTGAGTATCATTTAAGCTCTGAGTAAATAAGTTGTATGACCTAGCAAAAACGTTTATCTATAATAATTTTTTACATATATATGTTTTATCTGAAATATATATAAAGAGACAATAAACTAAAGGTGTCATCATTATTTAAAAAAAACATTCTCATGTCATTAAGAAATTAATTTGGTAAAACAAATAGTTGTGTTGCAAGGAAAACGACGAAAATATTTCTAAGTAAAGAATATATATATATATATATATATATATATATATATAGTTTATTGTTTTCTCTACGTGTTCCAATAAAATGCTTTTGTAAAGTATCGTTTTAAAACATAATTAGTAATGCTTTTAGCCTAAATTAAATACATTATTTTGAAATTTATACTAATAAGTTTAAAAGATGCATATATAACGTGATCAAATTTCTCGTTTAACGAAAATATTTGATTTCAGAGAAGTGCATGTTGAAAGTAAGAATGCTTTAAAGATATTAAAGTATATACCCTTTTCCTCACATTATAATCACGTTTCTTATAAATCAATAAAATCATACATGAAAGCTCTTTGAAAAAGATTAAAATTTTTGTTGATATATTTTAAGTATATTTTACATAGTATTCGAATCCAGTACTGAATAAAGGTTTAAAAAATAATTTTAAAATTGCTATGTCTATCTACGTCGTTGATATTTTGTCCCTAATAAATTATATAAACAGAAGTTTCAAATAATCGCAGATCTAAGTGATTAATCAATTTTATATATTTTTGAATGCAAATATTTACTTTTACGGCCATTACAGGCATATAAGTATATACCTTTTCTCAATAATCTCCAGTTTATTACATCACGTTTCTTCAAAATATACTTTGTATAACGCTGTAGACTCGACTATTGGAAAGAAGAAGCTTTAATGCATTTGTTGGTTTCTTTTTCTTAAAAAGGAAAATAATAAAAAAGGATTTCGTTTTCCTTCGGATTGGAATTCTATATTAAAAGAGTGGTTTTAAATAAATTGAAAGTGAAGAATGGATGAAATTTATATTAAAAAGAAAATATAACGGTTCATAAACCGAATTATTCAAATTTCAAATGTAATCTATATTTTACAGTAAAGATATCATATTGGTTAGCTTCGAAATTTCGAAAGACGATTTAATAAGAAACACTATATGTAAACAGTTATTGAGCAAAATGAATTCATCATGCATCGTTATGCTAGAAAGTAAAACAATTGACAATTTTAACTAGCGCCATGGTGCAGTACAGAGCACAGCTTGTATTGAAATAGAATATTCCTAAAGAGACATAAGTTAATGCTTCTATATGGGAAATTATTTTTCAAAATAAATTGCACAGGGTTTTTCAAAATTAAATGTATAGTTAAATTATTGATAATGGAATTATAATTGTAAATTGAAAAGGTTGAATGTAAAGTTAAAAAAACACCGATGGATTATTAATGTAATGCAATTTATTTGTCAACATTGTTTGGCAGAATAGACCACATCTTTTAATAAAAAAATTTAACTTCGTTCAAGTTTCCATAAAATACAGAAAAAAATTGAAGATAAACATAAAAGTTTATGCACATGAAATGTCTTTCATATAAGCTGAATTCCTCCGTTTTAAAGTTTTAAATCTTCGATAAATTGATGGACTCTCTGTCTTGGTTAAATACGATAATTGATTTTGGTTGAATTAAATTTTCTTGTAATTAATCAGTGAATAAAATATGCAATCAAATACTTAGGCATTTCTTATACTTTGAATGGTGAATTGCACGAATATCTACGGTAATAATAAAAGAACGATAGCTGAAACAAGTAAGAATTTATTACGTTGGTTTTTTTAAAAAAATGTCGATAGTTTTGTAGTTTAAAAATAAATTCACGAATTTATAAAGTTCTTACAACGGTATTGAAAAAAATGTACAGAAAGAGTATGAACAAACTTACATTTATATCCGTTTTCTTTCATTTTCATACAAATATATGCTTACAAAATAGTGTTAAATGAATAGTAACAATTAATTTCTACACAATGCTTTAAAAATATGTAAACAAAAAAAAGAAACAGGATGAAGGTAAAGTAAACTATACATAAAGAAAAATTTG
>JAOUZG010050968.1:1259134-1271313 GCA_026289955.1 Argiope argentata
ATTTTTGAATTCGATATTGATAATTTAGATAATTTTATATGTATATATATTATATTTTTTATTAATTTACTTCCTATGATTTCAAATCAAAATATTTTAATTATTTTGAAAAGTAATTTTATCAGTATCAAAAGTCCATAAAAATTGTCAGAGGTTTAAATTCAAAATATTAATTCTGTGGTATTATATTTATATTAAAATACTGAATATTAAAATTATGGACGTACATGGATATTAAGAAAACCATTCTTTTTAACATTTCTTTACTCTTTTTAATGAAAAAGAATTTTATATTATATATGCAATAAATTTCTCGTATTAATCCAATCATAATTAATCTAATTTAATTTTCTGAGACATTCTGAACACGCATATGATTGAGTTACTCTTCAGATATCTTCCTTTCAAATCCAGACTGATATAAAATTTTTACTTTCTTGTGTATGTATAACTCTTTTTTTCTCTTTCAAATTATTTTAATTAAAGCAAGGATTTTTTTGGAAAAATATTTTTAGGATATATTAAGGCTTATTATATCATATTAATAGAACTCTTCAAAGTTTTTTTGCCAAATTTCAATTTCGAATCTTCTTCCAAATTTTTGTAGATTGTTTATTAATTTTCTTGGCATTGATTATATAAGAGTGTTTGAGTCCTTACATACATTTTAACTAAATTAATTGGACGTAATTAAGAACAAAACGCTGATTGTATTTTTATCAGTTGATTCATGAGTATTATGTAATATTGTTTCATGTGGATATTTTTATTTATTCATTATATACAAATAGTTTTCCTTTCATTAATTGATGAAATAAACATTCAAGTATTTTCTGTAAATAAGTACTTAAATATTTATAGAAAACCTCTGTAGATTAATAGTAGACTCTTGATTTTATGTCTGCTATTACTAGATTTGAAACATGTAGATTAGGTATTTAGTATAAATAAGTATTTAAATATTTATAGAAAACCTCTGTAGAGGAATAGTACATTCTTGACTTTTATGTTTGGGACTACTAGATTTCAGACCAAAAATCCATCATGTAGATGATCTTGAATGCTTGCACAATTAGTTGAGATAGTGTGTTCTTCCAATGTGATGAAACTTTTGAAGAGGATGCTGGCCTAGAAGCATTTCTTAGGCAACTTATCAAGATTCAAAATTCATCTCAAAATTATTCAAATGTTCTTTAGTATAAAAGCTAAATAGTATTACATAGTTATATAAATAAATGTCAAGGAATCTGTAAAAAGGTTGCAAAATTATTACAAAATTTATAAAAGAAAATTATAATTTGCTTTTATTTAAATAGTTAGGGTCATTCAGTTTTGTCCCAGTCGATTTCTGAATTTTTAGAAAGATGTTCTATTAATTAACCTGATACATTGATAAGTTTCTGGAAATTCCACTATTTGATTTAATTATTTTTTATACAAAACTTACGGTACAACTCAGCATAAAACAGTGGAAAACCTCTAAAAACTTATTTATGATTTCCAGTTTCTATTTAAGCGCTTTTGATGCTTTGACATATCTAGAAAAGTCAGGTGAAAAAGATTTAAAGTTTCCAAATAAGAAAGAAAATTTGGAGCAGTTTCGATTTTTCCTTCAAGTAATTAGCCGAATGGGAGACGAAAGATGTTCTTCTCTTGATTGTTATGTTTAATGCTCATTTTACGGGAAGAAAAGGGAAATGTGTAACATTTGGCAGCAAATCCGCGTTTAGTGCGCAACGTAAATGGAGATTCTAGGCCGAATATGGGAGGTAATCAAACTACTTTATGGCACAAAGAAAGCAGTTGAGACTGCAAATTTCATTAGGAAGAAAAAAAGTTTTCTTAGTTCACGGATATACAATAAGTTTTTTTAATTCACAGTTTTTATTTTTCTGTTTTTGGTTTATTAATTTTTTTAAACAAACAGCCATTTTCTTACAAATATTAAATGAAGCAATCTGAATGAAAATTTGCTGTTGGGTGTTAAGATAAAGGAAAAATTTAATGTTTGTCTTATAGATGTTCTTAATTCAAAATTTTTGATTTTTTTTTAGTTTCTGATTGTATCATTTCTTTATATCAAAATCTCTCATGGTAATATTTTTTTTATCCTTTTTCTACCCAGAATGCAATATTAAGAGATATTTCAATTTTAAAATTATACTCTTTTCTTCACTTTTCTTAATTCCAATCCTTTCACTGTTTCTGAAAAAAGAATCAAGCGATTATACTCAGATGATAAATTTTTAAAGATAAAAATAAGATGATAAAATATTTTTACTCAGCTTCCAATTAAAAAAAAACATTTCATTTGGTGAAATATCACCGGTCAATCACTGATTTTAAATTTCTGACAATGACATTAATTTTATATAAAAATTGTTTCCTGAATCCAAAAATGTCCTTATTTTGTTCTTTTATCATAAGTTTTCATTGCATGTATTTTTAATTTAATGCAATAAAAGTATATCAAATACTCAGAGCTAATCTTTTAAATCTGGATTGGATGTAGAGAATAGCAAAACAAGATTTTAAATAGCAAACTTTGATTGTAAATGTAAACATGATGTTTCAGAAAGTGTGTGTCTTCAGCTTCTCATATGTTAAGATTTCCAACTATTGCAATCTATATACTGAATTTATAAAAATTAAATGAATCAATAAAAGTTTTATGAACTAGGTATATGTTTAATAGATCGTGCATTTATTGCCTATCGATTCCTTTTTTTGCGTAGGAGACAGGGTGGGACTCGAACCCTGTCGAGTACAAATATCCTGTTGTCAGTGACATGTGTCCTAGAGCGAGAGTATTCGTTTCCGCCGGCAATGCTTGCGAAATGCCGAGTTTTCTCCATAGTTTCACCGATATTGCGTAAAAGAAAATGGCTCCAACTTGAAACATGTACTATAACAGTGTAGTATTGATAAAGATATATAAATGATATCCGACATTATTTGCTTATAGTATTTCCTTTTCCTCACATATTTAATATATCTTTATACATATGTTTTCAATAATATTTTACTATATGATATGTTCGTTTAAAGTTTCTGTACCTCCTCAATTTGAACAATCAATTCAAAATCGTTCATTATAATATTTTTGTTCAAATAAAAATGAAAATTTCAAACTTTCGTTCAAATAAAAATGAAAAAATTTTAATTAATGAATTTTTATTTTGCCTCATTTTATAATAGCAAAAACAAAAATCAGAATAACTAATATCCAATTGTTTGTAATATCTTTGTCAAAAGATTTTAAAGCCTATAAACAGATTTAAATAGACTTCAGCATAAATAAAAGTTAAGTGAAAAGATTACCTCAAGGAATAAGGAGTAAAACATTATAGCACATGTACAAGAAAAAGAAAAAATCGGGGAATATGTCGCTTGTTTTAGTGTATAAGTTATATTGACTGCTAATGTATATGTGTATGTCTGTAGGGGTGAATGCCTTTTCTTGGAAATAAAATGGAAGAAATAACTGTATGATCTCAATATATTTTGATATATCTATAGCTATTTAAAAATTAACTAATATCGATGAAATACAACTTTATTTGTTAATAGCGCTTGTTTTGAATAAAAGCACAAATTATGATAAAAAGGATTTCAGGTTCAGAAATCCAAAGAATTGTAATATGTCTTGATTCTACGTCCATTGATATTTCTTAGTAAATATTTTTTTGCGTGATAATTTGTACCTTTTTTTATTTTAAAAAAGTATCAAATAACCAATGAATTTTTTTTGTATTTATTTTAGTCTAAATGACACCACTTGTACTACAAGATATGAAAATTTATAATTAATAAAGGCTTAATACAAAATGACGCAAAAACTGCAATATTTGACATTTTTTATCAATTTCTTCGTCATCAGTAACCGTAATTCCCTTTTTTATTCTCTCTTTATACTTCTGAATTGAATCTTTCAGTTTGAAACAAAGAGATAAAGTGACTCAATTATAATTGCGGTTTCAAAAAGCGAATAATAAAAGTAACCTCTCAAATGCCGTTTTAGACAAATGAATTATTAATTAGCAAGTAATATAAAAAAATAAAGTCAGTTCCTACTTAAGTCAACAAAGAAAAATTCTATTTTAGTTACTTTTTAATAGATAATTACAATTATAAATAATTTATCAAAAAACTATTGATTTTCTCAAGAATACAACACGCATTCTACGTCTTCACGTGAAAAAATACTGAAATTCTTGCCGATTGAGCTACTGCTTTTTGATTTCAATTTTCATTACAAACTGCTAAAATTCTATTCAAAGTGTTAAAAATTAATTTAATTTAATTAGTGGATTAATATTTGAAAAAACTATATTAGCATCGAGTGTCATCCACTGCAAATTAAAAAAATATATTTGAACATGATTTCATTAATAAAAAGTATTTTATTAACGATTTAAAATTTGAACAAGATATATATATATAGGGAGAGTGGGAACTGATAGTAGGAATTGAAAAATGAGCCAGAAATTTCTGTTTTCTCACCTCTGTTTTGAAAGTCCCAACAATGAACATAACGTTTGCAGAAGAATTTTGGAAGCAAGCACTTTTATGCATTTTGCTTTCGCTTGGGTTGAAAGCGAAGATTTCAACCGCTCTCAAATAGTATCAATTGTTGATTAATTTCGTTTTGTGAAACCTTCTTTGCTTCCAGGAAATTTAACATTTACAACTTTTCTAAAGTTTAAAAGTACAAAACAGTCATAAATTAGAAGTAACTTCAATCGTTAACAAAAGGGACACAACTCCGTCTTTATGCTGTGTAATTAACTTCTCTACTTATGCTGTTGCACAATCCATTATTCTTACACTTCAAAGGAACACTATTATCTTCTTCCGAACTTGCATTAATAGAACTACTGCTTGTGTTCACAAGTAACTTGATTAAAATACTCGACAAAGATAAGTGGATGGCCTTTAATGAAGTACTCTGATAAGATTATCTGATGGCTAATTGGACTGAAGTCCAAGCCATCCTTTCACTTTAGGGTTAGCCTCGGATGGAGTTCATCGCTTCGTTTCGCATCTTTGTTGTTCACTTATTATGAGGTCGAAGTTTACATTGTGCTGTTTTAAGTTTAGGGAATCAAGATTTTGTCTAGTTTTTCTTTTGTCAGCCATTGTTTAGACAGATTTTGCTAGATTGCTTGTTTAGAGATAGTTCACTACAAGCAAAGCATTTTTGGATGCATACCTATGTGTCAAAATTATGAATCTCTAACTTCAAACTCAAGTAGCTAATTAATTTCAACATTCCTAATTGTCTCTAAAGGATGAGTATTTAAAACCGAACTGAATTTCCAAAAGAAATTTGTCAATGCAACGAAACCCAGGATAAAAAGTTTTTAAATGCGTCGTTTGAGTTAAATTCTACAAATGAATTAATTTTCAACAAAATATTTTTAAAGGAGCTTTGCTGAAAAAGAACTGAAGAAAAAATTAGAAAGATATGCATGAACTCAAAGATGCCTCCTTTAACTACAAGCATTTATATATTCACCAAATAAGAATGGTAAGCCCATAAAGAAGAAAAATTCAAAATTTAATGAATATATCTTTTTTATTGCAAATTCTAAAAGAAAATCTTCACTTTGAATACTTTCTAGATCAAGCAAAAGTCATTTAATTTTAGTAAAAAAAATCTCTAAAACAGCATGTAGTAGCATAAAGTTTTATGAAAACATGCATTTATTCATCAAAAATGCCTTTAAAATAAGCACGGTTCAACAATATGTAAAAATGAAATATCAAAAAGTAAGGATTTTGTGTAAGGAATCAGTATTTTTTGCTTAATTCATTACATGATATATATTTTGTCGTTATATGATATAAAGAAAGATACTTTTAAAGTGGAGTTTATGTTCGACAAGAAACCGATAAGACGGAATACCGGGAAAGATTTAACCTAAATCTATTTTCTTTATGTGTATCATTTTTCAAAAATATTGCATAACTATTGCATGCATTTTATCTAACATATAAAATTTATTTCTTTGTAAACGTTTATAAACTTTGATACCTAAAAAAAAGAAATTCCACTTTTGTTATTTAAGACTCTTATTTTTATTTCGGTTATTCTTTTGAGAATAAAAATCTTAGAAAATGTCTTTCTCAGAACGAATTTTATTCCATCCCAAAGCAATTGAGAATAATATATGCAGAAAGTCTCTAAGAAATTTCCTTTTAATACTGCATCACTGATTATGATTATTTTTTGCAATGCTCTTGTATTTTTCATTATTTGTTTGTTCTTATGCAAATAGTCTTGAATTTCTATATAGTTTAAAAGATTTAACTTGCTTGATGAAATATCTGAGCATTTGAAGAAATCAGAAGTTATTCAATTGTATAATTTGATATTTTATATTGCTTTTCAAGTTCGATTCATTGCAATTTTTCAGCTCATATATGAATTCTGAATTTATATTAGGTTATCCCTTAAGTTTTTTTTTCCCTTTTTTTACTCTCTAGAATATAAAATACACAGTGAGAAGATATGGGAATCTACAAAAAATTCTAACTCGATATTATGATGAATCTTCATGTTTCAGATTAAAAAAAACATTTTTTGAATTATGTCTGTTTTTTAATACATATCTTCATGTTTTAGATACAAAAAAAGACGGGGAATTTCTTCTGTCTGTTTACACGCAAATTCAAAACTGCTTTTGGCTAGATAGATAAAATTTGGTTTATCGTCTTTACGCCAGATATGTATATTTCAATCAAAGAGTATGCGAAATATATTCAGTGAAACTCTGTCTCTCCGTTTGTTCGAGAGCAAGTGAACTGGATAACCAAAAATCTGAATAACTAAATAATTGTCTGATAATTCTATCTGAATTGTAAAACTAAATAGGATGCATAAAATTTTGGTACACGAAATTGCTATTACAAATTTAGATTTTAATAGAATTTCAAATCAAATTTGTTAAAGTACTGATCATTGACAATCTGTGCTTTCTCATGTAAGTGAATGCAATAAATGAAAAACGCAATGATTCAAATAAATGAAATTTGGCATTTGATCTTGTATTCGAATTTCAATATTCGAATTTTCAATTACTTGTGTAATAACCCATGGCAAGGATACATCGCCAAATGTCTCAAATAAATTCAATGAAAAGGCTTGATTTAGGCCAAAAATGTATGTATGTTGTAACTAATCGCCAATGCCATGCAAAAATTTAACAGCTTCATTCAATAACCACAATTTTATAAACGGAAGGGAAGGGGGAGAATACCTTTACTAGTATGTCAGAAAGATTTTCGGTCACGAGTCATCCTAATTATTTGATACAAAATAATAAACGATATTTTTCGTCTGATTGATTTGTTTAATTATGAATCGTTCTGCTCTATTGGGAAACTTCAGGAAACTTCATTATTCTCTCTTTGCAACATTATTAAAGTTTTCATTCTTCCTATAGGTGCGTTTTCATGTCGATGATGAATAAAAACTTTGTATCAAGGACATATTTGTTTAATGATTAAAAACAGTTAATAGACAGTTATATTGGAATAAGATCTAGGAAGTACGGAAGAGGTGTTTATACATCCGAAGAAACTTATAAGAGTTTTCTTTGAATATCTGTGTAACCTGCGCTTTAATCTTATCATGATGAAAAATGTCGCCTTTTGGTTATTGACCTGTTTCTTCTACGGCAGCTTTCTGTTTATCTAGTTGACTTGAAATATGTCACCTTAAGGAATTATTCGTTGTAGACTACACATTTCCATTGCCACCAAATGGACAAAAGAGGTTCCTACAAGTGAAATTCTACCTTCATGACAGTAGAAATCCGTTATCATCAGGCCAAGCCCTTTTTTATAGCACATTATGACACAAAATCAAAGTCTTGTTCTCCAGGGAAAATTTTCATGAAGAACCAAATCAAACTAAGCGTGAATCATAAGACCTGTGCCCTTCTGTAGGTGCGAAACTCAAACTGCACGTTAATTGACATATCCCATCCTGATCATGTGTCTGCCCCTGTCTCGGGAATGTTAGTTTTATCTTCCACATCGCGCACATTGTATATTGAAATTTCAGCTATCAGGGCCTTGATAAGGTACATATTCGCCATTTTAATGAGCCCTCTTTAATCACAATTGCCAGCTTTCAATCTCAAATGAAATGGGGATTGTCGAAATATCATAGCATTACCTATACCGTTTTTAGAGTAATGAAGCAAAACATGCCGCAAATGCTTACTTTGGCTATCCGTATTGAATTAGGCAGAAAAGGTTTTAAAAGATAGTGTATCACCAACAAAAAGTACTTAAAGAGAGCTCTGGAACGACTGAAAACGAAGCCATAGATGACTAATAGAAAAAACCTACATGTTTATATAATCATTTCTACTCTGGCGTGAAAGGAACTTATGGGACATCCAAATGTTTTACCTTTTTGTAGAAAAGATTGAGACGATTTGAAAGAGGGGAAAATAAAAATTTTATTTAATTAAATACAAAACTTTTTTTGCTTTGAATGAAAAAAGGTATTCATCGTTTTTAAATTTGATACATCACGAGAGAAAAATAAAGGCCTGAATATATCCCGACCTCTTCGCAAATCTTACAGGATCAAGTACATCCTGAAAGAAAAGTGAGTATTTGATTTTATCAGCAATCTCGAAGGATCAAAGAGGTTTTGTTCTAGGTATGTGTGAATGCTATTTGATCCATGGAATCTTCATTTCTTTGTCACATTTCAATTGCGATCTTTCTCCTTTCAATGAAATTAAACTTATTTCTTTTCTGAAAGAAATCTGTTGCTACATTCGTAATTTATTTTCAAAATTGAACGGTGAATAAATATTAGAGGAGTTCAAAAATTTGAAACCTATGGCAGTAAGAAAAAATGAAAGTTTATCCATATATAGCTGATTCGTAATGTTGAATCTGGAGAATAAGAATTAATTTTCATCATTCCATTGGATCAAATTTCGTTGATGGATCAAATACATCAATTGGTAAGATGTAAGATCTATTGAAGGGATAGATTTTCTTTGACAAATTGTTTTATTATAGTTTAATGAAACGAGAAGAAATGTATACCTTTCAATCATTATTAAAAGAAAAAGTTACTTTACTTATGCAGCTAAATTAAAATATTGCTGGACAGCTTTGTTTTCCTTTAGAAGGGCTTACATAATCATTTGTTTGTATTACTGAGAGATGAGGATTTGATTACGAAAGAAATGGAATCGAATGTAGCTGATTTGATAGATTTATTGTATTCATTCTCAGTTTTGAAGTTTTGTGAAAACCGCATGGCTAATCTTCCTATTGTTAAAGCCTGATTTGAAGAAGACAATAAAAGCGAAGCAACACGACATTCACTAACTATCCCATAATAGCCAGTTAAAAGTATTAGCATCTCTTATTTCACATTTCTGCTACATACTAAGCCTGCATGGAGACGATTAACTCTATAGAAGTAACTCACAATAGTTACGCACAAACTAGTGGACCTCAAAATGGGACCTGAGACTCTGCTATCATTACTCTTTTCGGTTTCGTTCTAAACAAAATACTACAGCAAATGAAAAATATTAGGTATTTGCATGTATTTTAATTAGCGGTATATACTGGTAAACATGCGAAATATCTATATGAACGACAAAGGTTTTGAGTTTCACCAATTCACTACCACTTTATGGTTATCATTTTGAAAGTTTTCTATTTAGTATTATTGAGTTAATCGGTGTATGAAGACACCAACTATGGCACGCTCCAAATTGCGTTTTCTATATTCATTGATTTTTTTTTCGATTTGAAGAAATTTGCTGCTGAAAGCCCTTCAGACACTTTTAGAAACTGATGGTGATGATGCTTCCTCATATCCCATTTGTCTGTTTTGTTTTCAACGACTTAACAGTGGCGACTTCAATGTCAATGACAAAGAATGGTCTGGAGGACAAAAAATTATCGATGATTATCACTTGCAAGACTTAGAAGACGAAAATGAGAATTTTTTTTTTTTTACAAAATGATTGAAAATATTTTGACTGATATATATTGTACCAATTTTTCTCAATAAATGCCCTTTTAAAGAAAAAAAATTATCAAACTTAATATTATCTAAAAATATTTAAACCATCCGACAAAGATAATTCAGAATACTCATATTGTAAGATGATAACAATTTTATTTTTCCTTTTTGTGATTAATTAGGCACAGCAAGGAAAATAGATTTTTTTTTCGTAGCCATGTAACAGCTTCATGATTTTTGAGAATATTTTCGATGAATTTCTTTTTATTTTAGAGCATAAACTCAGTGTCGTAGTGGTTTTAGGATTACAAACTCAATTGCCCCCAGTATTTAGTGAACTACTTCAATATTCTCAGCTTCCGTTTAAGGAATTTTTTAAACCAAAAATCAGCACTTGCTCTTTGCTAAACGACGTTATGGAACAACTGAAAACCTTCCACTTAATGATGGGAAATAGAGTATAAAAAACTTGTGATTAATTTTCGCCATTAGAGAGCTCCTGGTGAGCCTGGTAATGAACGCCTTTTAAAATAAAATATAATTTTCAAGCGTCAGTTTCCCAAGAATATTTTTTTAAAACGAGCCACTTATTTAATTGATGCATTGATTATGCGTATGAAACTTTTTTGTCAACATTTTAATTACCAATTTATGACTTTTCGACTTTTTCATGGCTTTAGGCTCGATTGCATTTGAAAGAAAACTTTTAATATTTGCTTGATGTTATTCTATTTTTTTGAGTCTCATTTTACTATGTTCTTATTTTTAAAGAGTTCAATCGAAGCGCAATATAATTTCAGAAATATATGCTTATATTGATTTTGTGTAAGATCAATTTTCTTTTCTTGAGTAATTGATTTTTCAAAATGCAGTTAAAGTATTAGCTTTCTTCAGATGATTTAAAAATATATTTCAAGCTATATTTCTATTTGTATTCTGTGATACTAGCACAGAAAAGCAAAAATTATTATTATTAATATATACTTTTTAAAACGAAAAAGAAAATCATTAAATTACAGGTATTATCATAATAAATTACTAAAAATATAATTCGCTATAATTGGAAAACGAAGCCTAGTTAGATTAAATTACTTGGAATAATACTCTTTATAAAGGTAATTAAATTACGAAATTTAATATGTTTTGGAGAAAAAAAAATTAAAAAAATGTTACAAACTTGTTATACTACTTCCTAGGATGGTTAGCTCTATCACCGGAAAGATCAATTTACAATCGTCTGTTTTAGATGCTTCTCAGTTGCCGAGCCAGTAAATCCAGAGCTTGGAATTAATATATATATAATATTGGAATAATATATATTTCATTTGGCAACAAAATAGATAATGCTTGAAACTTCGAGAATTTTAATGATCCATCCAATAGAAACAGAGATACGCCTGATTGGCTCAGAAGGTTCTCTTACCACCTTCCTAGAACTCTAAAAGGACACCAGTCTCAAGCTGCAATGAATCACTCCGAAGAGAAAAGA
Source organism: Argiope argentata (assembly GCA_026289955.1). Classification (NCBI taxonomy): domain Eukaryota; kingdom Metazoa; phylum Arthropoda; class Arachnida; order Araneae; family Araneidae; genus Argiope; species Argiope argentata. The sequence continues at coordinate 1,270,639 of JAOUZG010050968.1, forward strand.
AAGTACATGCCACCCACCAAAAGTCAAATTTTCTTACACTCAAGGGACACAACAGGAGATAGCTTCTGATTGAAGTGGACTCTCTTACAACTGCACAAGTCTTATCTGCAATGAACTGTAGTCGGAGTCGTAGACAAGTAACGAATATTCGAGAGGATAGCGAAGGAACAGCGGAGTGCCAGCCTTGTGTGGAGCCCAAGCTATTGATGAACTGAGCCGTGGGCCAAGTCCTGTTGTCTATTGCAAAAGCAACATCGAACTGTGTGTGGAGTAGTCAGTCGTTAGGTAGTGAGTCGGCAGTTGCATATAGCTAAAGCGCGAAGAAGTGGAAAATTTTAGCTGTTTGGAGGGACATTAAAGCGAAGCTCCGAGAATCTACTCTCTTGCTGAATTCTGTCTGGCCGCTTTGTGTGCTGGGTCGATATATATTTGTGGGTCACTGTCTGTTGTAGTGTGCTGCTGTGCGTTCGTTTAGACTGCACATATTTGTCGTTTTTGTATTAGAGTCTTAAAGTTAAATATACGTCGTTCTTGTTTTCTACTGAGTCATGTTGATTATTTTCAACCCATACACTGCTACAAATTGAATCCGTTGATTTTGCGGACTTATTTGAAATAGTGAAATCCGTAACAATATATATATATATATATATATATATATATATATATATATAT
>JAOUZG010050968.1:1276313-1296163 GCA_026289955.1 Argiope argentata
TGCTTGAGTCTTTTCGTACTCTTTTAGAGAAAGCGCGGTTTCGCTGTTTGGGATTCTTTTACAGTGTTTTTTAATACCCCCTTTGACTCAAACGGTTTAGTAATTAATATCATAAACTACTGAATATAATCCTAGAGCATTATAAATTATCTATTTTATTTTTTGTTTCTTATTAATGATATTTTTTCCCTTTTACTGTATATATTATTTTTTCTTGGATTAGTTGAGGCTATAATTTAAGTAATAGCATCATTGTTAGGGGGCGCTAAAGAATGAATTATTTTTTAAATTAGCATTCACCCCAACTATGAGAATTCACCTTGAAATTTGCAAGTTCTATCATTTTTTGAAAAATAAAAAAGTGAGATTTTAGTTTTCAACATATCCTTCATTTCGAAATGATTTATATCATAAAGAATGATACCCCGACAAAATTTAGTAAATGCACAATCATAATAATGATAAGAGCGCCTCTAAAATAAAAACCCATAAAAAATTAGAATTTAAACCTTTCTAAACTGCAATTTCATTACATAAAAATTTTTTCTACTCCCTGCTTCAATTGTTACCTAGATAAAAGACAGGAAATTTTGCTTGTAGTTTGTATTAGAAGTGAATGATCCAAACCAAGAAACTTATGAAGACTCTAGGATAGTTTTCAAACATTCACTATTTAGAATTATAGAATCAGAAAGCACTCAGAAAACTTTCACAAGATAAATGAAACTGAATGCAAAACAGAGAAATAAATGTTATTTATGTGTTGATAATTCCTCTTTAAAAATCACAATAATTTTAATATATGTTAAGAGAAAAAGAAGCAATCACCACGTGATTTATCAAACACCCAACATTATTTTTGTAATAGATTTTTTATTAATACGATTCACTGCGAAAATAAAATAATGTCAGCTACAGCAACTTCCATTGAAGGCGCTTTAATTTTTCTGCCGCTTGAAGTTCTGCATTCTAAATAATTTTTTTCATCCCACTTATCTAGTTGAAAAAGGATGCTACAAGCCCATTAAAAATGACTAGCTAAATCTTCGTTGGTCATTATGAACGATTTCTTTTTCTTTTCCTTTTCATTATGAACTTTTTAGTTTCTTTCCTACTTGCCCGCTATTTTCCAAACTAATTACCTGCACTTGTACATTTTGAAGAAAGAGTTAAAAAAATGGCAACATAAACGTTGGGCGATTTGTTTTAATGAACAGAACGCGGTGTTAATTGGACGTATCAGCGACGACATGAACTCTTCCACTGAATTCTCATTTCGCATTTAGAAATGGATCTTCTACAGTTGACGCATGGTTTTCAAATAGAGATATCTTCTTTCTTGTTAAAGCTATTTAAAAAGTTCTCAATTTTATAGTAGGAGATAAAATATCTTCTAAAACAAAGTCAGCTATCCGAGTTAAAAAGATGTTTTTTTTCTTTGTCATATTTATTTTATTTTGTTTTTTCGCTTTTAGCGTGATTAGAAGAGAAGTCCAATTTCTCTTTCACCTTCGTAAGTTTTTATGTTCTCGGATTCTCCCCAAAAAGGAATATTAACTGAGGATTTCTTCTGAGATTTCAGTCTAGTCAAAGACATAATTTCCTCTTTTTCTTTTTTCACTTCTTCTTTTTTTTTTATTAAAGGTCCCTACAAGTTTCGAGTTACATGCATTTTTTTACATTTTTCATTTTAGTTTTTTTTTCAAAGCCAAATAGTAAAATGATGCAGTTTATTTTTTGAGAACGAGAGCTAATTCACAACTTTCGTGCTTTCTGTAACTTTATCGATAGTCACTTGATAAGGAAATTTTACTCGAAGATTATTAACTAAAGCAGAAAAATTTAATCTGCTGGACATTAACATTTGTTTTCCTAATTAGATTTCTGAATTGGTGTTCTCTTATTTCTTACGAACTCGAAATTTCTTATTTCATTCGATTTTTTTTTCTTTTCGCTTGGCCACTGTGAATAAATTCTTTCTTGCGCAAGTTGAATACATAAACAATCATTCAAACCGTAACTGTACTTTTTTCAGTTTAAATTATTTTTTGAAAATGAATATATTACGACAAACCTCATGCAAATTAGTCCCTTAACTGTGTTTGATTTTTTTTCTAATATTCTGTTTAAAGTTCATAGTCTTTGGGGAAGAATAAAAACACTTTTAATGTGATTTAACCGGATCTCATCCTGTATATTTATATAAAATATAAGTTTTAAATAAATATGGGCTTATTTCACTTTAAAATAAATAATCCATTTTTAAGGAAAATGAGTTGTACAAATATAATGCAAGGACTTCATTTATCTTCCACCAAACTCCAGATCAGTGATACAATAAAATCTCCATGAAAACAACATGAAAAAATCTATTGTCTCTCTCTATTGGAAACATTGCTCCCATCTGAGGCATAGCATATCTAATCTGAAATATACCATACCTCCCGCCATGGAAATGCAATCATTCGTTGTTGCTCGAAGGGACTCGGAATGATCCGATCTCTTCCGCTAAATGTCGGCAAATAATCGGAGATCAAAGTAAAGTAAGTAAATGAATGACAGACCTCAGTGTATTCCAACGGCGTGGATTTTGTGGGGGTACTGCGGTAAGAGTGTGGTCTCACAATGCGCAGTTTCCACATTGCAATGCTTAAGAAACTCTGTCTTTCTAAGAACTTTATAATGAAGTATAATAATAATTAGTTATGTTTTTTTAATCCGTAAATTGCATCGATTAGTGAATTTCATCTTATTCGAAAATTGCTGTTGTCATTATTCAAAATCCCAGAATTGAATTAAATTACAAATTATTATTAGAATTCGTGACATCTGCTTATCTTTGGTAAACTAGATGATATGGAAACACCAGAATAGGGCTTAGGATTTTAATAAATTAATGATAAATAATAAGCTATTATATTTATGTAAATATCAATCCAAAAGCAATCATTATTAAATTAATCTAAATAATATTTCCTGAACCATAATACTAAAACATACATTGTATTTAGAGATCACTAATACTGCTCTATCTAAAACACAAATGAACTTAACCAAATTAGCAATAAATATTGTTCAATGCTAAAGAACCAAAAAGAAATATAATGAATCGGGAATTAAGACTTTTTCAAGGATCGCCCTCAGGGTAGGATTGAAACCACGGTTTTTTTTCTATGAGGGGTCTCACTTTCGTCCAAAAAATCAACCCTTCTTGACACAAAAATCTCAGAAAATTGAGATAGTGGAAATAAAATTAGTATCACAATTAAAAATAAATGCATAATAGCACAATTTTTAAATCTAAATAGAATCACAGCAGAAAGCTTAAAACTAAACAACAAAAAGACCATAGAACATCACTAAATTATGAAAGCAAATAACATATCAAGTTATGAAGAGGAAATTAGTCTCGCATACTTAAAAATAAATGACACACTAAAAGTAAAAATTATATCCAAAATGTTTTGCTTATAACCAAACAAAAAGAACATAAAACATAAAGCCAAAATCCTTTAAATATGAGAGCATAGTATATTTCAATTAAAAGTACTCCAAAAGGCTACTATATTTTCATGATTTCACAAATATTTTTTAATTAGGTTTTTTCTCGGAAGACATTTTCAAAGTTTGTAATCATAACAGAGATTAAAATTTTAATTAATTCAAATAAAAATGAAATCAGCACATATATAAACTGCATAATTTAGATTCGATTTTGAAATGAATTTTTGAAATAAAGGTTTAAAATAACTTTTTGATGTTTCATTTCAAATGAAAGCAGTAAGGAAAAATTTATGGTTAAAAATAAATAATTATGCTTCTTTCTCTATTGAACTGTTTAAAAATCGCTCACAAAATCTTAAATCAGACTGAAATATATATATTTTTAAGAAAGAAACTATATTTCATTTTCCTATTGCAATATCTCGATTTATCATGTTTGAAATAAGAAAATTATGATTATAATATAGCTTGGAGAGAAATATATTTTCAAATGTGAACATATGCATACATGTACAAACGGTTTGAATACATATATCGAAGAATAATGGTACATCATACACCATATATTGAAATAATTTATTTAAATTATTTTTTATTGAAAGTTATTTTTTAAAATATTAAAAATTGGTTAGTGAAATAAATCAAAATAAAGGAAAATTTCTGACAATGGCGCCTTAATGAGTAGTGATTCATTCGAGTTTTGCCTAGTACTATACAAGCTACGAGGACAAGGTTTCAATCTTTTGAGGAAATAGTGCAATAATAATAAATGATTTTATTGTGGATATTCCCAGAAATTTTCTTACTCGGTATATGAATAAAAAATAGTTTTTAAGAAAGCTAATATCAAACGATTATTGGTTTATTGGATATTTTTAAATTCAATCTTAAAGAAAAAAATAACATAAATTAATATTTTTCTACTTTTTAAAAAAATGGAATGCGCTTTGGTTCAATAAAATTATAGATGATCCCGTTACACTATTTTTTCTCGTGTGAAATTATTTTTCATATATACGAACTAATAGTTTCCTACGTTAAATATATATAAACAGTTCCGGTTTTTTCCGTTGATTTTCACCTTTCCTAATTGGAAACTTCCCCTCCGACATCTGAATCGGGATCATTAAGAAGCGAAAATATTTCTGACATCCCCTTTTACAAGAAAATCTGATTTTCAAATAAGAATTCAGATCTTAGCTCATATGGATAGATGAAAAATTTCATTCTTCAACATTTTCTCGTAGACTGCATTTTTTGAGAGAAATTTGATAGATTTCTTCCCATTCGGTGATAAATTCTACATGATTCTTTAAGTTTTAGATTTATTTAGCCGCAAAAATTAGGGTTAATAAATAAGATGTGATGATTTTAATTATATCTCAGGTGAAAATCAAAAGCTAGGTAATTCCTTATAATGTAATGCACTCATGTTTGTATATTAAAGATAATTCAGAATCACTTGGAAATCGAACTCTGAAAGACATATATCACCTGTAAAATATCTACGAATATCTTCAAAAATCATATTAAAATTACAGAAAACCACCAGATGACACCGATAATACGTCACAATAACGAAAGTGAAATAGAGTGATGTATAAAGAATAGAGACAAAGAAATAAAATTGTTTGCAAGCGTTTTATAAGCTTTTCAGTTCAATAAACCCATAATTATGACACAAAGGACGCGTTTGGGGGATTTTTTACGTGATAGAATTATCGGCCATCTGGGATGTGGGCATACCCAGCTGGAAGTATCCGAGGAATTTGGAATCACCCAAAGTGTCATTTCCAAGTTTTAGAAATTGTTCCAAGATGATGGTAATGCGAGTAGACTTAACAGCACAGGTCGACTTCGAGTTACAACGCCGAGTGAGAACCGCTATTTAGTAGTTAATGCCAAAAGAAATAGATGGAGCACAGCATCAGACTTGTCACGTCAGCTCTCTTCAGCCACTGGCACGACAGTTTCACGGCAGAACGTGTAGAGAAGCATTGAGCAGATTGATATATTTGCTTGTAAGCCTGTCAGATATGCTGCACTTATTGCACCTAACTGTTGCCTGCGGTTAGCCTGGAGTTGAGAGCATGCGTTAGGGACACCGCAACAATGTGCTTGTGTAACGTCTTCTACAAGTACAAGTTTAGCATGCTATCTGATACTCATCGGACTTTCATATGGAAAGCACCTAGTGCCCGCTATCACCAAGAAAACTTCCTTGAACGACTCCGTTATGTTGGTGCAGAATTGCTTGTTTGGAGAGGAAATTATGCCATGTTTCAGAAATGACCTGCAAGTTCAAATTGACGCCATGACAGGACAAATCAATCGGGACACCATTCTGGAACAATGTGTACATTTGCTTCGGGGAGTCATGGACACAGAATTTGTGTTTATGGATGACAACTCCCGTCCTCACCGTGCAAGCATCGTAAAAGAATGCCTTCGATCGGAGGATATTTCGCGTATGGATTGGTCATTAGAGCATGTGTGGGACATGCTTGGCTGTCCCGTCAAACACCTCCTAAATGAAGATAGGCTCTCCGGAACTTCGGAGAGCATATCTTGATGAGTGATGTAATATTCCACAAGATGAGATTGATAACTTGATACTCAGCATACCTAAGCAATGTACTGGCAGTATTGAATTGTCTGGGAGACATAATATGTATTATTCCTCTTACCAAACATGTAATACTGATTTTTGTAAATTGTTTTTTTTTTGTAATTTTCTACAAGGAGCAAAAAATCGTAATTTCTATTAAGTATATCAAACACGTGCCATCTTTTTTTTACATTTTGTTTAATAAATAGGCTTTACAAATAAGTCACATTTTTTTTACCTTTCCTGCAGTTTTTTACTTTTCCTGAACTTGAATTTGTCCTTAATTTAAGGGCATGAGTGTATTTCAGTGCTAGATTCAAAATTTGTTTTGAGCAGATAAACTATAATATCTGGCCTTTTTTTTTACTAATACTTGTCATATGTTTTTATGAAAATTATCAAAAATACCTGTCCTATTCGCAAATTCGTCATTTAAACTTGTTATATTTTTCAAAATTATTAATATCAATGGTGTTTCCTGGAAAACTGACTACTTTGTTATATTTCAACATCTTGCCTCTGTTAGCTGTGAGAAATAGTGCTTAATCTATTCCAGAAATATAAGAGGTCTCTTAAAAAATACCTCGAACTTTTTGAAAGAAAATTCAAAAACGTGTTTGATGCAGGTTTGAAGGAAAAATTAATTTAATCATATATATGGCGCAGTATAACCAAGGTTGGTCCTTGCGCTTATAAAATATAAACCAAACCGAACAAAAGATGGAAACCTTAATGCGTGTTTTATAATTGCAACAGTTGCATTCGTTGGTAGAAAACTGATCGTATAGAGAGAGGAATGAGAATTTCCATTTTCAAATAAGGGTTGAAAAATTTGAGCAAGGGTAACTTTGTAAAATCTTGTGCAGAACTTAGCTACACCTAAGTGTTAACGCGAGATTAAATAGACCTTCATTGATTATGCATTGAATGTCATGAAAATAAACGAATGGTGAAAAGGTCGTCGGCAGTGAGAAAAACATTTTCTTGGATATCTTCAGCATCCAAACAGGGGATCATCATAGATCAAGTAAAGACATTACTGAGGCAGAATTTTAGGATTACGAATATCGAGTTTGCAGCCAATGCGAATGTTAGTTTCAGTTTCCAGTATTAGATTTTGAAAACCAAAACTTGGAATTTGTGAGTAATTCTTTGACATTTTTAAAAATTGGCGAAGTGTAATTTCGCCATGGGATAAAATTTTATATGATTTTGCGCATTAAGCCTTTAGACTAGGATGTCGAACGAACTCACCATTCAAAACGGTGCATTATTTTGACTTCTTATTTGGTTATTTTTTAAAATTTTAATTATTAAAAATATCTACGAAATAAGAAGGTGTGAAAAATAATGCGGAAAAATATAAATTAAAACAATTTTATATGATGATGAGGCTGATGTGTCCGCATTACAACGGAAAGAGGGGTGCAGTAGCTTCTGAAGATATAGGCCCCTAAGCACCCGAGGGCAGAAGGTTGACTTCTAGCTCAAATGGGATGATACACACACACACACACTTGCTTTCACAACCCTTTTTACTTAGGGTTGTTCTTCAGTGTACTATCTGTGTACATCACAGATAGTACACATAAGAACACTATGCTGTAACCAGGACTCGAACCAAGAATGCTAAGATCAAGAGCAAGATGCGATGTGCTAGGACGCCGGCTTATATATATATTTATATATATATGCCAGAGCAATAAACGCCTGTGCCTGTATATATATATATATATATATATATATATATATATATATTTCGGAGCAATAAACTACTTGTCTTAAGTGAATAAATATGGATGCAATTACTCTTCAGAGTAGAAATGATTAATCTCTCTTTTATTTGGATAGTTTGTATTAAATTTCAGTAATATTATAAACGGAGTAATTGTTAGATACATTCTTACAATATTATATTCCATTTTTCTTGTAGTTAAAATCGTTTTGAATAGAATTTTGTGTAATAAAAGGTTTTATATTTCTTAATGTATGAGAAGGCTGATATAGAGTTTTAAAGAAATGATGGGAATCTTCCAAATTTATACGTGAAGAACGAATACCATACTTTCCACACAAATCAATTTAATAAAGATCTATTTTTGTTGTATCCTGTTCTTTATATTGCCAATGGCCTTATATACTTTATTAGGGACCACAAAAATGTTATTTTCTAAAGCGTTCGATCTATAATCTACAGCCAACAATTTCGTTGAAAGCAGAGATTACATTTTTCATTTTTTCTTTCGATATATAAGTCGATATTTGTTGTGTTTATTTTTCTAGATATTATTTCCTCTTAAAACTTTTTTATCGAATGTATTAGAATTTTTTAAAACTGGCCAAACTTTTTTTTCAACTCCTTACTTTTCCGAAGAGAGATTTCTCAACAAAATAACTGTTTGCCTGCTTTCATTTGAGATCTTGTATATCTAAGTTTGAAAGTAAATTCTGGATACGGTGATTATTTTTTGAGGTTTAACATTTAGGACTCAAAAAGATTCGATAAAAGAAGAAAGGAGCTTATCAGTTGTATTTTAGTCCTCATACAATGATTTCTCACATCATTTGCGAAAAATTGTATCTAATGATTAAATTATATTTAATAAAAGCAGAATTTTAGATCATACTTTTACCAGAGTACGAAAAATAGAAACTGTCTGTCTTTCATTTAATTTTCAATTTCTCTCCGTAATTTACAATGCATTATTATAAATATTACGGAACACTAAAAATAACCATTTTAATAATTAAATTCTGAAAATATCACAATTTCTTAATATAATTGAAATTTAAAATAATTAAAAAAACGGAGAAAACTTCAAAAGCTTGTAGACTGGGAAGTAACCGAATAATTTATTAAAATGCTTCAATACACATGAAACAAGTAAGATTCAATAAATAGAAAAAATCTTAGTTATTTCAACTTTAGTTTAATAAGCTTCATTAAAAATTCTTTTTCAATTGCTACTATTTGGTCACACTCTCCCTATATATATATATATATATATATATATATATATATATATATATATATGTCTTGCTCAAATTTTCAATCATTAATAGAATACTTTGTATTCATCCAATCAAGTTCAAGTAAATTTTTTAAAACTTGTTGTGGATGACGTTTGACGTTAATGGAGTTTTTCCGAATATTTATTCTATAATTTTTTACTAACTAATTAAAAACTAACTTTCTCGCCTTTATAATAGTTCTTTATAGTAATTGTAGTTGCTGGGTCTGGATAGCCTGGTTGGCAGGGTGTTGGATTCGCATTTCTTGTGTTGCGAGTTATTTGAAACTATGATTTCAATTCAATTTAAAAACATGAATAATAATTAATATGTTATGTGATAAACATTTTTTGTTAATTGATACCTAGTATTTACAGCAAAAAATTAAAGAAAATATTATTTGAGCTAAAAAAACATTCAACCACGAAAAATGATGAATCGATAATGCTATCAATTAAATATAACATCAACAAGTCTGATTTGAATTCTAATGTAAACATCTAATTTAGAGATAATTATGATAAAAGATTAATTGATCAGATTTTCTTCTTAATAACAAAACTTCAGTTATTTTTGTATGAACATTTTTTTGTTATTTTTGTGATTCAAACTTTTTTCAAGTATCAAATATTAAACACGGCGCATCACCTACAAAACGTTAGTTTTATAGCCGGAAGCAGTGAATGATAAGAGATACAAAAGGGCAATTTCAAAAACAATTTTCTAAACAATTATTCAAAGATTTAATAAGCCACAAGAAAAAAATGAAAGTTGAAAAAGATCAAAGTATAATTTAATGGCCAAAGATAATCAGGGACCTTTTTTAATTCAATTTTTCAATAAATTGTTGAATTTTCTGATATTGATTTAACTTTCGTGCTTGTTAACTTAATTGGACGTAAATTAATTCATGTGCAGCAAAACTAAATTTCGTTTCTCTTTCCCTAATATAAGTTGATTTTTGAATTGTTTCATTCCTAATTTTAAAAAAATGTCTGCCTGTGTTTTTAGTTAAATTATCCTTTTTGTTTTTACTTTTTGCAGTTTGATTCATGAGCCCTTTATTTGTTATAAAAACTGTTGAAAACCTCGAAATACGCTTTATAAAGTGCATGTAACATATATCCCATAAGCTATTTTAATTCTGTGTTTTCCACTGAGTTAACTTTATTTCTTTGGAATGTTTTACGTTAAGTGATCTCTTTTAACTCGACTTTTTGATGTAGCTGACAATCACTTATGCGCTTCTCTTGAGACATTTCTTATTTCCGTAACTCCCATTTTTATATTCATGAAATAACTTTCAAAATAATATTTTCAAATAATCGTGTTGACTGTATTTATTTAAACTATATCTATTTAAAAGGGTCGTTTAAACCATAATTGAAAGTAAAGGTAACTATTTTAAAGATTTCTGTATTTGGTCCCATGAGATATTTGCCATATGTATTTTGCACTATTTGAATTGATAAAATAAATAAAATATTTTAGAATACTCCAGACAGGCTATATGAAAAATTTATGAGAGTGTTATGCATAATACTAGAGAAAAGAAATGACTATTAACTTTTTGTGCAGCAAAATTTTGATTATTTTTAAACTCTGTTTTGCTTCAAAATGCTTAGTATTTGATTCAATTTATTATCTGTTCATCATAGGAAGAAAAAAATGCATATCCTTTTGATCCAAAATTACTTTTTATTAAAAAATCATTTTAATAAATTTTATTTAAATTATATCAATGAGTAGTATAAGTAATTATTGCTTACAATAGTTTTTAATTATCAGATTAATACATACATTTTCTATGATATTCACTCGTATCCATATGACGTTGCTATACAGAAACAAGTAATCATTCATCATTAGGCTAGAAAGAGTTAAACCCGATACTGTTTTTTATTGAGGAGAAGTTTCACTCATTGATTCATTGCTATATTAATCCCTGTTGTCGCTTTAGATGCAGATAAAATGCAAAGCAAATCACAAAATAAATTATTTTTATTCAATCTAAAATAAACTAAATGTAATAAGTAAAAAATCCTTAATCGCTTGCCTTACAGGGAAATTTTTTTCAACAATATTTTTTGATCCCTTGATCAATACTATTTATTTTTTATTATACAGAAGCCTTACGATTGAAGCTATTTATAACATTTTGCACTCCGAAAAATAATTAGATGTAACATTATTAATCTAATACAAAGATTTGTTTATTGCTCTGAAAAATAAATATACATAATTCTTTTAAGTTGAATTTCTTTGAAAAATTAATCTACATCTTTTAACCATTATGTAGGTATTTTTAGCAGTTAAAATTGAAAAATAAATAAATAAAACGTCAAAATGATGCACAATCTTGAATGATGAGTCAGAGACACCATCGGACTGCAAAGGGTTAAAACTCTTTTGAAACAATAAATTTGTAATAGACAGAACATGGCAGTTTTAGTATATTAATAATATAAAACCCAACGCCGTACATATTATACTGATGCATATTTTGATGAAATACTAATTTTTACGAATTAATGTTTCATTTAGCGCGCTTGTAGCTTTAAAAATAATTTATATGTTTGCATTAAAAATTAAAGACTTCTTTTTTTCGCGCTTTATTTTTGATTTTGAAAGAAATAGGTTATACTAAATAGAAAAATTAAAAATAAATATGTATATTTCATTGCTTTATTGAATTAAATCCAATTCCCTTTTTAACTGAATTATTCGTATCATGAAAAATATTTAAAACTTCCTCTTCCAGATTAATATTGTAAATTTATATTTTATGTTTTCTCTTAAATATTACAATTCCTCTGATTTCTAAACTGTCATGAAAAGTAAACTGTAGTTGAACTCACTTTAAAAAAATTCTTGTTCTGTTTTCTAAACCATGACGATAGTTATGTATCGAATACATTGATATAAAAAATCGTAAAACAAATCATACCCGATTTGTTCAGCATTGGCGCAGTGAAGGGTATTGATGCCAATGTTTGGAGATATAATAAAGTTAAAAAATTACAATTTTAGTTTTTCATGTTTTGAAAATAAAGCGGCGCCTTGAGGCAAAGTCGAAATATGAGATCCTGATTTTATTTACTCTTTCTACATCAATGCTATTCAAATAAAATGATTTTAAAATATTTATTTCATTCTTATTGAATAAACCGAATTTTTAAAAAAAAGGCAAATAGTGCATTTATCAAAATAAATTGAAGCTATTTGCTTCAATAATCATTATCTTCTGTGAAGATGATAGAGAGAGTTTATAATGCTTATTTTATTTTAACGAAGTGTTTATAGTCAGTTAGGTATATTAAAGATAGGTTGATAGGTTCGGATAGGTAATAAGTACATCAATGTACAACGTAGTCTGTATTTATAGTTTTTAATAAGCATCTGATAACTGGAGGTGGAATTTCTATTGATTAAAAACCTACTTCATAAAATCCTGATAACGAGTCTGTATTAAAATCTACCTAAAATGTTAACCTTATCAATAAACATAGAAGTTTAATGCTATTATTCGTGAATGTTGATTGCATGATTCAGTGCCCCTTCCGACCATGGTGGCAAACTTGGTCGGAAGGGTCACCGAATTTTATTGCAAAGTATTAAAATTCTGGAAAATGAAAGAATTATGGTTCAATAACTGTTAGGAACTGATATTTGGAAATTCTGGATAAATCCATGCAACCACATGTCGCGACACACGATGTACATTTTCTAAAGCATTATATCTGACATTTACATTATATTTGCGAGCATTAAAAAATAATAAATATTTTATTCAACTATAAATATGTCAACCAATATATGTTTTGGACTTGTGACACAGTTTTGAATCGTAATATATTAATAAATGAAAAAAAGAAAAGATTGTTTATTATTATTACTCATAATGACATACTTAAGCTATTAATAATATCATTTTAATATTCAGAAGTGTACATTCAAATATCATTCACTTAAAATCTTAATTTAGACAAAGATATGTGAAAACAAATGCGTTTAGTTTTTATTTTATGCTTAGTGAAAAATTGGTTTTCGTTGTTAACCCAACAACTTCTTAGCCCGCGATTTCTGAGGGTTGGCAATCAATCCCTTTTCTATTGCAGTTCACGTTTTTCACCATTTAATGTGTTTATTTTTACGATAACATATTATTATCATGTAACATAAAGTATCAGTTCACATTGTCTGAAAAATATTTGAATTTAATTGCAAACATCGCATTTATATATAATGATTTTATAAAATTACGCAATTAGAAAGTAAAATATAATGCAAACTTTATCACTTTTATTAGCCTTTAAAAAGAAGATTTTTAAGAAAAATATATGAAAAATATGGAATATATAGATTATCAATTTAATGGAAGAAAACTAATACAGCTCAATATTTCATGAAAGAAAAATCGTCAATACCGTATGTGCAATTATATTTGGGTTATCAACAATACCTGACAATGCCAAAAATATTGATTATATAAGTAATATAAAAAGAATGTAAGTGAATTCCTGCTTAGGTAAACAAAGAAAATTTTTATTTTAGTTTCTTTTTATTAAATTATTACAATTAATAGAAATAATGTATCAAGAAATTATAGATTTTCACCTAAACTCGCATTCTTCACATTCACGTGAAAAATATTGAAATCCTTGCAGTTTACCAAGTGAGATATTGCCTGTTTATTTAAATTTCCATTATAAATATCTAAAACTCTATTTAAAGTATAAAAAATTAATTAATCTTAGTTGACGACTTAATATTTGAAAAAAAAAACTGTTTTAACATCAAGCGTCATCCACTACAAGTTTAAAAAATGTATTTGAAAATGAATGTATGAAAAGAAAGTATTCTATTGAAAATTTGAGGATGATATATAAATAAATATAGGAAAAGTGTGAACTAATATTAGGAATTGAAAAATGAGAGGCATTTGTAAAAACACAGAGTATTCCAACTTTTTGCATATGGCGATTTTAAGATTCCAGACGAATTACAAATTTTATTCCAAATCATTGGTACTATTACGTTTAGCTGTCTTGACTTTATATGCATTTATCAGTTGGAATATAAATATTTATTTGTTGAAAAGAAATTACAATGAATTCTTCCTCTCTCTTCTTAAATTTAATTTATTTAGTCCATCGATTGTTTTTAGATAAACGTCTTTCAAACTAATTGCAGCTTCTGAATGAACCAAATATTTATTTTCTTAATCATAGCTTAAGAAATGATAAAAACTAAGAATAATCAAATCTTCTGTTTTGCAATTGATAATTAACCGAAAGATATGTAACCTAATGATGATTATACCAAGTTAAAATAGTTAGGCAGTCTGAAAATTAAAACATTCAAAGCTAATAAGACAATGCAAGATTTTTCTTCATAGAATTTATTTTTACTTTTATTATTGTGAGTTGAAATGTCTATATATATGTGTGCAACATAATTTAATGCTCTTATCCGAGTATCAGAAAAGTGATACGAGGTTCCGTAATCCATTAGTATGATCCTTTTGATATTTACATATCCTTCTAATAAGATAAATTTGTCCTAACAAGAAATTGAAATGCTTAGAAACATTACGAATATTTGAAGTTTATGTTTATAAAATTATCAAGTACGTAATTAGTGATCAGTAAAGAGTGATAGACAAATTTTAGAAAAAATAGTTGTTTTAAACAAATTACTTCTTGATTTACATTATCTAAGAAGGGAAGGAAATCCATAATTTAAATATATATACGGAAATATAAAAAAATGCTTCAATAAATTTATTCATTTTTTAAAAAGTACGACAAATTTGCGATTAGGGAAAAAACATTATTGATTGGAAATTACTTGAAAAGAGAGAGAAAAAAAAGTGAAATTAATTCCTCTTAGAATTCCAATTATTAGTATAAAAGGCATTCAAAAACCAGAAGTTGAAGGACGTTTCAGAAAAATTGATTGTACAAGATTTTTTGGATAAATTCAATTTAGCTTAAACAATAGAAAAAATACAAATTTATAGAAAATATAGATACAAGCCTTTCTCTTGACATGGAATTTTTTACATGAATTTATTAGAAATAGCAATCGTTTACGGGTTTTTGTGAATAAATTCGAAATTGTCCCTTGAATAACTAACGTAGCAAAATACAAACCTCAATAAGAGTTATCCATTTTGTCATCTCTATAGAAGAATCTGATATAGACAATTAAATCATTGCGAATCCAAATTACTTCCGTCGTATTATTCATCATCATTAATCCCTCATAATATTAATGAAAGTATACTCATAGTTTAAACGAAATATTATAGAAAATATTTAGATAATATTCAAAACTGATTTATTTACATATTATCCGAAGCTTGTATAACAGAATATAATGGCATTTATATAACCACATCGTTTCGTGATTTTGGAGCATCGCCGTGGGCATGTCCTTCCTGCTAATTATTGTTTCGCATTCGGTCTGGAACAAAATTTTTGGCCAAAATATGAAGTAGGGGGAGTAAATTTAAACGAGATTGGCCACGATTTTCCGAGCGCTATTTCAGGAGGATAGGAGTATTCGAACCTCCAAACGCAGCTAATTAACGTGAAATGTCCCAGAGAGACTGGCGAAAAGCTAGGTCTTAATCAGGTTCTGACGCTTAATTCCTCATCACATTCAGATACCAATAGGGAAATCAACTCTGGTTGCAGCGGATAAAAGACGGGGATGGAGATGATGGGGGATGCTAATTTTCCATTCCTGGAATTTACCACCTCACTTCATTAAAGAGAATTCCGTTTCATAGTATTCCAACGGCAAGTGGCCGGAGAAAGGAGACAGTCCTGTTTCAAGAGCACTGAAGGATTTATCACCTTCTACAGTTCTGCCATTAAAGTTCGCTTGAGATTCGGCTGCTGCAAATCCGGTCGTCTTGTTGTATTTATTCTGTCTAAGCGCGGGGTTTTCAGTTTCAAGCATCTTCTTCTTAAGGATTTCCTCTTAGGATTAAGGACACTGAAATCTTCGGAGAGCCTTTAATTCCCAGATGTACGTTTTAAAATTTTCTGATAAAAATTATCTAGATATTTTGACAGCATATTTATGGATGTAGAGGCTCGAAAGTTTATCCTATTGGGCAATCCTTATGAAATTACTTGTTTAGTTTTTTTTTCAAAATGTTAGGATATCAATGCCATTATAGAAACTTTTTGGATTATCCAGTAGTTTCAATGTACACATCAAACTGTATTTTATACTATGTTCATTGTAATAGTTCACATACATTGAAAGCCAAATATAATAAAATGTGCAAGAGAAAAGTTTTTGCACATGTAGTAGCAATAAAAAAAGACAAAAAAATTGAATTTATTTTAATATTACTTGCTGATCAACTTTTTGACAATGATACTAGCAAGGGTGTAATCTTATTATTTATAACTTGGTCCAATAGATAGTCTTCCTTTTTATAGATAATGCGGCTCTAATATAATACGAAGTAAAATTTGTATTCAGCTGAAGATATAGCTTCATGAGTTTGAACAACCAAAGAAGTATTTCTTAAATTTTCCAAGAAATCTATACGAGTTAGCTACATCCAAAAGAGAATTTGAGAGCATAAATTATCCACACTTTTTGAAGGGAGCCTATTCTTAAGAGCCGAGATTAAATCCTTAAATTGCAAGTGTATAAAAATGTATTTTCAAAATATTCTCGCAAAATCTTCTGAAAATCTTGCAAAATTTGCCAGAAGACAACTAAAAAAAGTAAAAGAAAATGAAAATTACGACTGAATTTTAAATAACTTTTCTGATAAATATTAATTTTTTACGTATGATATGAAAATAATTACACAGGAGAAGAGTTATACAAATTTATACAAAAATGGAAGCTGAGATGAAAACTGGAACTAAATTTCTTCTAATATTATAATACCTTTATGAAATCAGTAGAGATTTCAGTAAATTCGAGTTTTTAAAAATTTTCATTTTATGAAATTTATGAAACTTGTTAATTAAACTTTTTACTTTTATATACTGATTAGTTCAAATTATATGGTTAATACATTTTTACTCTGTAAATTAATACCAAAGAGCTGTTTATGATGTTTCGTTAATGGCAAAACAATAAAGTATCAAATTAATTTCATTTTAACAATTTTGATTGAATAACATCAATTAGCACAGAATCACTTTGATATAACATTTTTAATGAAACACTCTATTTTATTTAAAAAAAGGCAAAGTAGAGTCTCTATGCTCTGTATTAAAAAAGAAGTTTATAAATTTATAATTTTCCTCCATTCTTTTCGTATTGAATTATATAAAACCTGAACACATTTTTTTTACACACTGCTAATGGTTGTGTTCTTTGTTTGAGGAAAAATACTGACTTTTATTATCAAAAAGTATATGCATGAATGGAATTCGTATGGAGAAAGGATAATATATTTCCCTCGGGAAAGTTGTAGTTTGATTTATCTTCGAAATTAAAATGACAATTCTAATAAAAGCTGCTATTAAAAACGTAATTTATTAGGCTACTAAAATTAGCCTTTTATTTAATAATTTATTATTATAAATATTATGTAATTTAGCAATTAATATTATCCTCAAATTTACAATAGCATCTTTCCATTATTATGCATATAATTTAATTAAAATCGAATGATTTATCTACAGTTAAGAAAAGAAAATGTTAAAATAATGAATAGTGACAGAAAGACACTACAAAACCAAAAATATAAGAACTCTAACGCAACTAGCATATATAATTAAAGAATTCTATCCAGGCAAACATAAAAAACTTAAGTTAAATAACATAAATAAGTAAGAAAATAATATAACAACAAATAACATAATAAGAAAATAAAATAACATGAATGAGTAAATTGAAATCAATACATAAATTAATGTATAATTTTGCTATACTTTGAATAAGTATACCTAATCGAGAGTTAAAAGGGAGCATTTATAAATTTTTACAGTTTGAAATCTTATAAAATTCTACAAAAGTCTGAAATTAGAATGTACAAATGGAGGCAGAGTAAAATTTTATTTTAATAAAAAGATTAAAAACTTTCCTCTACAAAATTTTGTAATATTTGAAATAATTAAGTTTTGAAGAAGAGAAAAAATATATATTTTTCTTTTTTTGATCAACTCTTTATGAGAAACTACAATAATTGTATAAATCATTTCAAATTTTGATTGGAAATACATCATTTCACAAAATGTTATGAACGAAAACTAACATAGATGGCGTGCCTAGCTACTGAAAATAGTGCTCCATAGCAATTCATAGAAATATTGAATTTAAATGAATTTATTTCTATGATAGATCTATTCTCATTGTTCAAATTTTATTGCATTTATTTTCTGGCTAATTTTACGATCAATAAATACAAATATACTCTTACAAAGAAATATTTATTACAGGAACAGTTATTTTCAAATATAAATAAAGAACAGATTAGTTTATTAGTAGCAATACAAAAATGTCGAAAAACATATGCAGAAAATTGCAAAAACAATTTCCTACTAATCAAGATTTACGATAGTTGAATACGTAATGCCTCCATTTATGACAGAATATCCTTTTCTCTTTATGATAAGGCTTAATTTAAGAACTATTTCTGTTTAACATCGCATTTAACATTTATTTCTTTTACGAACGCATTTGAGTTATCGGAAAATCTCACAAGAACTATTTTTAAATTCTATACATTGATATTTTAAAGCTATCTAATGCAACTGTGGAAAATACAAATTCAACATATCAGTTAAAATACGATAACTGAGGGTATTATGGTCACTATTATTTTAAGCTAAAATTAAGATAACTAAGTCATTGTAGAAAAACACGCGTCAATTATTGCTGTCTGTCTACATACTGTATATTTAAAATACTATTTTAATTTTAATTAAATTATGTAGAATGTCTCTTTCTTTAAGATAATATAGCCAATGAAGCTAATTAAACTTCTTTTACATTTTCGCCAACACATTAACGTTTATATAAAATAAGTAAAAATAGCAATAACTAGAAATCCCAATTTCTTTAGTTTTATAAAAAGAAATTTTTGTTTGTGTTTGAAACATTTTAAATGTAATAGTTAATATTTCCTCTCTTCTCGCAAAATAAGAAATGTCTAAATTCTTTTATAAATTCATACGGCCCCAAAGTTTGAAATCATCAACCAACAAGATAGGACAAAACAAGTATTTAAACGAAAAGTTCTTGATTTTTGAAGAATAACGGCATGACGGGTTTGCAGTCAAAATAGATCCAATTTTCTACTATTAAATTTATGAAATCACTTGTAATTCAAATAATAACCACATTTTTTAAGAAGATTAGTCAATAGCATTAAGTAGCATTAAAATTCCTACCGGCTTATTGTATGTAACACTTTCTTCATTTCAGTAGCCACATAAAAAATGCGTAAACTTAAGAAATTAAAATATGAAAGATCACACTTAAAGTTAATCAAAGGCATATTACTCAATCTACAAGAAAAAAATATTGTGCTTATTTAAGTCAGTGTGCTATAATAAATTATTCTTAGATTTGTTTGAAATACAACATACATCTTTTTCTGTAAAAACTAACACTCTAACTTTTAACTGGCATTATTAATAAGTAAAGAGTGATTATTATTCTAAGGTGTTATATATATATATCTATATCTATATCTATCTATCTATCTATCTATCTATCTATCTATCTATCTATCTAT